>VYZX01020525.1:18957-31845 GCA_013401335.1 Brachypteracias leptosomus | reverse complement strand
AGGGTTTAAACCACCACAAATACCTACAAGGACTTTGTCATGGAAGGAGGCAGAGTCACAAGATCAGAGGCTTGCTTTAGGGTTCCATCACTCATGTAGACTGAAATTTAGAAGCTGCATTAAACCATCAATGAACATTTGAAATGGAACATGAAGAAAAGATTTTTCTTTCTGAAAGCAGGGAGAGCTACAAAACCCTTTTCTTTTGTGTTTCTCTTCATTGTTTTGCTGCTTTTGGTTACAGCTATGAACAGAAATAGCTTGAGAAATATATCTATAGAAATACATGTGTATGTATGCATACACAGACATTTATATGTGTGTATTTATCAATTAGCTATTGTCATAAAAGGTCTCCATAAGTAAAATGTCCCTCTTACTGTGCTTTTCTGGTACCCTTTCTCTCCATCTGCTTTGTAACAAGAAACATAAATTGCAGCTAATGTAAAACACAGCATATCAATTCTCACTGTGTTTCGTGAAGTTAGAAAACTTCTATCAATTTTCTATATGTAGGATATATCTTTCTATTTCATTTTTTGTTAGTAAAATTATTTCAATAATATAATTTTGCTACCGAATATCTTAAAATGGGAAAAAAAGCCCCACACTTCAGTGAATTCTCTAGATCTGTGAATTTCTATCCATTATAATAAAACAGCACTGTGAAACACAGAAATGTTCTCATAATTATATGAAAAGTTATTAGGTAGGTACTTTGTTAGTTGTTTTTAATAAGGAAATGATTTTGTTGACTTGCTATAAAGACATTTTGACATGAAAAGTAATTTAGTGCCAAAAAGGTAATTTGTATTAAAATCAAGTTTTATCAGGAATTACAAGTGGTAATTTCCTGATGGCGCCAGGGACTTTTTTTTTCAAAAGGTGTCAGCATATTGTGAACTGACTTTTTGATTAACCTTTTCTATTCCTTTCAAATCTGTTGGTCTCAGTGGAAAACAAGGGGATAATGGCAGAACATAAGATATGGTAATTACCAGCCAGACCTTCGACAAATACTTTGCAGGCATTTTGAGGGCCCCATATTACAGACTAAAACTCTTTATGCTAAATATTTTTTTCTAATTCTAAGTGTCATAAAATTGTCTTGTGCTGTATATTTTCAATAAATCAGAAACAAATGACAACTTACTGTGTGTTAGGTCCTGGGAAAGCACAGTGTACATACCTATGTCCTACCAATTTTCCCCAAGAAATATATAAACAAAGAAAACCGTGAAGTGTTAGAGACTGTCTTGAGAAAATGACCAGCTATTTAAATATGCTGTTGCATTTTCAGCATAGCTGCTTGCTATAAATTAGGAAATCCAAGTATGTATATGATAATTTACTGTAGTTAGTGTTATTATCATTAGCTATTAATTATCAGTTTCTAAGGGAAAGTTTATCTTAAAATCAGTGAGAAAATTTATATATACTGAGAAAGAGAAAATTATTTGTAATATGAAAAAGTTTATTTATCTAGTTAGTGAAATTTTAACTCTTATGGAAAATTATTTCACTGTCATAGGGTTTGGTAAGAAGCTATTTTCAATAATTAATTAAGTAGTTACTAGATTGGTCAAAATACTTGACTTATTATCAGCCAAAAAATCCATTTCACCAGCTATTGACTTCTAAAAAGAATTTCTGTTGTCATATCACTTCAAGAATATGAGTATATATAAATAGTGCAAGTATTCATGAACATATATTTTAAAATGGAATAAATATAAGGTGGTTATAACTATTTAGGGAAGCACAGTATCAGGAGATTAATGACTGTTTTTCTGGGTCCAGAATTAAGTTAAATGAACCAGCACTGGTAATGATTGTCCAGCCAGATTTCTGTGTATCCATGACTCAGTCATCCCCTCTGTAATATAGCTTCTATTTCTCAGGTGCATTATTGTGAAATTAAGTCAGATTTATTTTCATATTGAATGATATTGTGTAAAGTGTGAGCCTAGCGTTCTATAAAAATATTGAAGGAGCTTGTAAGGCAAGCCATAATTTCCAAGTGTGTGTAACTTTAAGGCTACGTTTGCTTCAATTTGTTAAATGTTAGAGTTATTTTGGTTTTTTTTTTACAATCAATGCAAATAATGAACATAAAACACTCCTCCACCTATAAATACCTAGATACCTAGCAGTTAAATTTTGTGGCTAACAGTGAAAATTGTTGTTGTAAGACAGAAGAAAAGTGGCAAGGGTATACAGTGCTTAATATTCTTGTAAAGCAGTGACAGATCTAATCTTATTGCTGATAATATTCTGAAGGGTTTTGTCCAAGAACACTAGAAACAGGAACTGGCTAGGAACTTCCTAATGAGAACTTCCTTAATCAGAATATCTATGAGTTGTGAAGACTTCCATTTGGATGCCTTCTCTGGTGAGGGAGAGAATTTATGTTGACAAGAAACACTAATTACAGTGCAGCCAAATGGCCAAGGTACTCTCTTGGGATATTCCTGCCCTACTTTGCCTCTGTTTCAACACATTTTGTTGGAGAACATTAACTATATCTCTGTGGGCTACTCTAATGTCTTTCAAAAACATCCATTAGTGAGTTTTTATAAATTATGGTAACCTAGACAAACCCCACCTATTTAAGCAGGTGGTTTACATTGAAAGAGGGATCATGAAGTCATTCCAGATTTCAGATTCCAGTCACTGGGCTGATGATTTTATCTGGGAGTATCTGTCTTTCTTGTGTGTCTCTGGGATGAAAAATGAATTAAAATTTTAAAATGCAGATTCAAATACTAAATTCTTCACCATTCTTAATAAGAACTTGCTTTTCCATAGGAGTTTTCAAACCATTAAAGAACAAGGGAAACTAACATGATCAGCAGGAAACACTCAGCTCCTTGAAATGTATTCATTTTGCAGCTACATAGACTTCCAGCTGGAACGTCCCTGATAATAATTAATTTCCCCCTACAGCACTGTTTTCATTCCCTTGCTGGGAAGAGCACTACAAAGTCTGGCTCTGCTGTAGTGTCTGGGAACAAAGACAAGACACTCCCACTTCTCTCTGCCTCTTTCTCAAAACTAAGCTCAGGTGGAAATTTCACTCTCTGTGTATTGCTTTGATTAATTAGATGATATCAGGTCCAGAGCTAAATATGCAGTAGTGTTCTTAAAATGTTCGATTTACTGGAACACTTTTCTCCTGACAATTAATATGAGTGTAATGGGTTGCTGTTCCCAATTGTTTTGTCACATCTTTGCTACACAACCAGAGCTTATATTGGAACTGAGACTCACTTTAATTATTGAATTAACACAATTTCATGGTTGATATGCTTCTTTCTCACCTTTGGGCTTTATATTTACTGGTGTGCTGTGATCTTTTTCCCTATTGGTGCAAGGAGAAATTAATGTATTTGCTTGTTGCTCATGCATTACTATCCATAACAATCCCAAATTAAATTTTACCTGAAGAAACAGTCTTGCATCAAAACTTTCCCCTACAGCTCCTTATACATTTTAAAATAAGGAACACATCTTTCTTTTCACAGTTACAGGCATACATTTCCATTGCAGTATATCCAAATATATCCAAACTATCTGTTACATATTTCAGTTTTATGTTCATTTCTTGAAACCTGTGGCCTAGATTAGTGAGGCATAGTAACTGTGAACCTGGGCCCTAGTCTGTCCCTTAACATCGCTAAGTTATATCTTAGTCAAGCAAAATAGCAGCCCAAGTTTACATTCCAGAGTATTACAGTGTTCAGAATGCTAAGCTATTCAGAATATTTAGCCTTCACCTAATGCAGACTTTTTATCATTAGGCCCACATTCAGATGTACCTGTGCAGCAGTTAAAAAAGGACAATGTCATCTGTGGTGGCAGAGTTTCCCATCATCTGCAGCAAAAGAATTTGGAGGGGTTGTTCTTTTCTTTTGAAATGATGCCCACTGTTTTTTAAGCAGTTACTGGGGGGAGAGCTGAGACTTAACAGAGAGGAACTTGTGCTGGATATGTGACAGCTCATCACAACCATCTCTTCCTTGCACCTTGTCACCTTTAAGCCATCTGAAGTAGTCTCCTATCATGGTGATGAGTTTGGCTAAAAAGGCAATACATTGCAGAAAAGATAAAGTCATGTTTATGGAAAATTGAAAATGTATGATTATAGAACTCTACAAATTAGCCATAAAAAATAAAATACTAACTCAAAATTTTTTTCCTCACTAGTATTTCTTCCTTCGTTCTACTTTCTTTTTCCCTATTTCATTGTAATTGTTGTTCTCTCATTTCATTCTCATAATTTTTTTCTCCCCAAGGCTAGGAGGAGTGATAACTACTGCTTTATCAGCTCACCTGAAAGAACTTTTAAATAGCATAGCAATTAACCTATGGAGAAATGAAGGATTATTCAATAACATAATGATATGGGGGAAGTGGGATATGCTCCTTTCAGTACCTGGTTTACTTAATATGTTAGCATTTTTTAGAAAGACCATCACCACCAACAAGCTCTTTAGCTACCCATATCTTGCATAAATCTGTCACTAGTAGACCTTATAGGGTAGTAGAGATAGTGAAGTGGTGGCCTCCCCCTACTGCCTTCTCTTCCATTTTACAAAATAATATTTTTTTTTTAACCCAAAACTGTTCAGTATGTTATGATCCCATTTTGTTAGTAATTTGAGTGAAACCACAAATACGTTTTTAGCAGGAAAATTATTTAATCTGTAATTTCATGTTCATCTGACACCTGAAGGAAAGAGAGATTTATTATGGTAGCAACTTACTTAAAAAGTTAGTTCCTCCACAATCCTTTGTTCTCTAAAATATGAAATTCAGACAGATTGTGTTGTGACTTTGAGAGCTTTATGCTCATTTACTTCTACTGGAACTATTTTGCAGATGGAAATGTTCAGGGCTACAAGGCCTCCTCCACAGCATTTACTCAGGGGAATATTTAATTTTTCACAGAAGTTATCCTTTGAGTTAGTTACATGTCACTGAACTTCTTCAGGAAGAAGGATTGCACAGTTGAGTAACAGTTGCCAAGTTTGGTTCTGTGTTTATCTTGTACTTGTTAAACTTAATATGAAGGAGACACATTACACTGCGTCAGTACAACTGAACTTTAGGTAGCCTTGTTGAAGCAGGAAATCCACATCTTGTATATTCTTTCTTTCAGAGTACATATTGAAAGTACATTTTTATAAACGGATATTATACAACACGAGGTGCTTTCAGAGTTGACAAAGACCTGGGAAAGTTAATGTTTTGCTTTTATTAACTACTCAAGAAACAGTACTCCCTGCTCATTTTTCTATGCAATGAGCCATAATTCTTTTGTTGTTGGGTAACATTTAATTTTTATGGAACATTAAGTAATCATGAATTAAAAGGAATTTCAATGGAAGATAAGACAGAATCTGCATGCGCAATATTTTTAAGATTTTTTAACTGCAATTATCTGTTAAACTTTCCAGACTTTTTTTTATATAATAGCAAACCAATCATATTCCAGAAACTTAGAATAATGGCAAAAATATTCTGTACTGGAAATGATAAAAGGCTACAATATTATGCAATGGTTGTATATCCATTTAATAACTGCTGCATTTCTAACACATGGATTTTTCTGGTAAATATCAAAAGAAAACCTATGCAACTAAGAAATTAAACCAAGAAAATTCAAATCCAACTAGAAAAGGGTTGCAGTAAGGATGAGAAAAGATAAATCAGTCTGGGAACAAAACTATCACATCTATTGCCTCTATTTCAACTAAGAAAGCAAGAATTTCTCTCCCATCCCAATTCAAATATTTTGGTTGAGCAATTTTATTAAACTGTCTCAAACAGACCAAGTTTTTTCTCAACTGTCATCTATTGCATTTTGTCCTTTTTTAGCCAAGCCTGGTAAAACATCCTATCAAATCATCATTTTAAAGTCCTGTGTGTTTAATAGGAAGATACAAAATCTATCAGCATACTGGTCTGCATCAGGAAGATCCAGGAGGCAAAGAGAAGAATTAATTAACCTGTTTGGCATGCTTGCAATATTCTGTCCAGTTCTGGGGTAGAAGAAATATCAACAAACTGGACAGGTTCTGGTGAAGGAACACTTATGGATAGTTAGAGTGCCAGAACAGACAACATACAAGAGAGACTGAAGGAATGGGGTTTGCTTAGCCTGAAGTACAGAAGCAATAGGAGACGTCAAATTGCAGTCTTATACTGCCTAAAGGAGGATTATAGAGAAGAAGCCACACTTTGTTCAGAGGCCTACAGAGAAAAGACAAAAGTCACAAAATGCAGCAAGGGAAACTCTAATTACATATGGCTGTTGCCCAGAAGCCAGCTTCTGGAGATGAATCTCCAAAGAAAGAAATTCATCCACTTTCTCAGCTGTGTCTTTGCAACTCTTCATTTTCATCCAACAGGAAAATGGCTATTAGCCTCATATTTGTCTATAACAAATCTGGGCACAGATGACTGCTATTGCCTCCTCACTATATGCAGAGAGTTAAGTAGTATCACTTTTCCCTTTTAATATGAATAAAATTTTAAATTTCTTATGTTAAGGTGTCTCGACACTTTATTTGTTATAGATTGCTCATCTATAAAGAACTTGTCTCAAAATTACAGTTCCTGTTGCTTTTAGCAATAAGCTCTGTGAATGGAATAGGCAAGATAGAAAGGGTGGTGGAGTGGTTCTCTATATTAGGAAGTGTTTTGATTGCATGGAAGTCAATAGGTGTGATGGAATGATCACATGTTTCTGGTAAAGTTGAGGAAGACCAACGAGGCGGATATCCTGTTGGGGGTCTGTTATAGACCACCCAACCAGGACGAAGAGGTTGATGAATTGTTCTATAGACAACTGGCAGAAGCCACAAAATCACAAACCCTTGTTCTTGTGGGGGGCCTCAACTTACCAGACATCTGCTGGAAATATAACACAGCAGAGAGGAAATAGTCCAGGAGGTTCCTGGAGCATATGGAAGACAACTTCCTGACTCAGCTGTTAAGTGAGCCCACCAGGGGAGGTGCCTTGCTAGACTTTTGTTTACAAACAGAGAAGGACTGGTGGGTGATGTGGTGGTCGGAGGCTGTCTTGGGCTTATCGACCATGACATGATAGAGTTCCCGATTCTTGGCCAAGTAAGGAGGGGGAGAAGCAAAACTATTACCACGGACTTCCGAAGGGCAGACTTCAACCTGTTTAGAACACTGGTTGAGAAAGTCCCTTGGGGTACAGTCCTAGAGGGCAATGGGGTCCAGGAAGGCTGGACTTCAAGAAGGAACTCTTAAAGGCACAGGAGCAGTCTGTCCCCGTGTGTTGCAAGACAAACTGGCAGGAAAAACGACCGGCCTGGCAGAAAAGGACCTGGGGGTGTTGGTTAACAGCTGACTGAACATGAGCCAGCAGTGTGCCCAGGTGGCCAAGAGGGCCAATGGCATCCTGGCCTGTATCAGAAAAGGTGTGACCAACAGGAGTAAGGAGGTTATTGTGCCCTTGTACTCTGCACCTGTGAGAACGTATCTTGAGTACTGTGTCCAGTTTTGGCCACCACAGTATAAGAAGGACATTGAGATGCTGGAGCGGGTGCAGAGAAGGGCAACGAGGCTGGTGAGAGGTCTGGAAAACATGACTTATGAAGAGTGGCTGAGGGAACTGGGCTTGTTTAGTCTAGAGAAGAGACCTTATTGTTCTCTACAGCTACCTAAAAGCAGGTTGTAGCAAGGCTGGTGCTGGTCTCTTCTCCCAAGTCACTAATGAGAGGACATGGCCTCAAGCTGCATCAGGGGAGGTTTAGATTGGATATTAGGAAGAAGTTCTTTACTGAGAGAGAGGTCAGGCACTGGAACAAGCTGCCCAGGGAGGTGTTGGAGTCACCATCCCTGGAGGTGTTTAAAAGACAAGTAAATGTAGCGCTTGAGGCTATGGTCTAGTGGTTAGGGAGATGTTGGGATGACAGTTGGACTTGATGATCCTAGAGCTCCTTTCCAACCATAATGATTCTTTGATTCTATGATTTTAGCTTTCCATAGTAACTACAGATGACATAGTAAAACTTCAAAGGTAAGGGATAGGATAGAATGCTTTGACCAAGCACACCTTCTACTCTCACCCTCACCACATGCACATTCATATACACATCCTTTGTCAGATTCTGATGGCACATTTTCACATCTCAGAACTGCATGCCAGGGAATGCCATGGCAGGGGATGTGAGAGAAAGATGACATGAATGACCTCTTCTCTGTTTTTACCACCCTGAACATACCACAGTGACTTCAGTTCAAGTAACCCCATTCTTTCACAATAATTTGCATAAGTACTTTACCTTATTTCTGCAAAAAATCTAACCAGAATAAGTTTTCAGTATAGTATATATTCATAAGCTATTCAGATGTTAATGTGGAGTTGCAGTTAGGCAAAATTAAACCCTTTAAAATAGAATGAATAGCAATAATATTAGGTAGGCTGGCAGATATATATCACTATTCAAGGGATATTTCTATTTCCATCAACATTTTCTTATTCATTAAAAATTATAGTGTTTTTATTTTTAATAATAAAAAACTGTAGGTTTTGGATTTTCCTTTCAGTTTTATTACTTGTAAGATATCTTCTACCTTTTTTTTTCTGACTGGTGAGTAGTTAAGCATATTTTTTCTCTTTGAATAATTTTCAAGATTTTCTACTTAAAAAAGAAGAATGTGTTTGTATCATTACTGTCTAAAAGAACAAGAACTGGGAAGATGGAATGTTAAAGAAGATCCAGGAACTGATTCAGTTTGATCACTTGTCAAATACCAACACATCTGAATCTAAATGAATTATCCCCATGCCTCATCCCTCTTGATCTGTAGTTTCACTTGATAAGCATCTTTGGACCTTAAATCTTCCAGACATATGCAATCTTGTATTCAAGCACACAGACAAAACTTTAGTTCAAATATCCTGTTGACTAAGCTTAGTCAAGATCCGGAAACTGTTTCTCTGCCTAAATCCCCTGATTCATTTATCATGCTCTGAGCATGACCACAGGAGCAGGTTATTCACAGGATAAATTTCAAACCCCTTTTAACTTTTCCACAGCAGCACAGCACGCTGACCCAGCCGATAGGTGACCTACCTTCAACTCCTTTTCAGTGTCAAAGAATTTTGACCTGGCATTCCCTGCGTTCAGCAAAATTCTAACTCCTGGAAAAATATGTGATTCTCTAAATCTGAATTGACATTGTGTACATCTACAGAAAATGTATGAAGTCTAATTCCAGCCTAGTTGTAAGGTCCCTTCAGCAGAAAAATTGAGGACTTAATGGCATTTTCTCCTCCATGGAGTGTTTCTATATTTCATCATGTTGTATTTTCATTTCAGGTGAACTAGTCACTTTGTATTATCTTCTGAAGTCATAAGGAAGCCTGCACACCTGACATAAACTTCAAGCTTCCCATCTAGTGACCTTGGAACCTAAATCACATTCCAGCCTATGCTTTTTAAAAAGCCAGCTCTGTTGTTGGTTCTAGCTTCTATCCTTGAACCAGGAGGCCAGGTGACAAATGGTAAAACAGGATGAAGTTTCTCTGAACTCCCTCTTCCTTTGCCTTTGCCACATTTGAAATGGCACTTCAACGCCCTTCATGCAAGTGTTCCCTGTATTTTTGGGTATAACCTCATACTGATGTCAGTAATCTGTATCTGTTTTAAGATTTTCTGCAATTCATATGTTCTGCAATTTTTAGATATCAGTTAGTTGTTTTTTTTTAAAGAATACCTGCACAAACGGCAATTTTCTCTGCTTGCAATATTCTACGTTACACTAGACATTGCTGAAGATATTGGTGTCTGAATAGGATTGTTCTCCCTCATTACCCCACATCTCAGCTTGGTAGTGCGATGAATTCACAATCCTGTGTTTATGACTTCGCGGTCCTAACCATGGAAACAATCTGTAGTAGTGCAAATTCAGTACTGTGGCTTTACTTAAGATCAAACAAGGGCAGAAAATAAAGGTTGCTATTTCAGCAGAAATAATTTGAAAAAGAGAAATGAATATTTGAAACAATAACAGAACACCATTCTAAACACTAGAAAAGTATTTAAGTCTTTCTTTTTCTTTAACCCATAAACAATCATAAACTTCATTTAAATTACCTGGGATAACACTAAACCAGGTCTTATTTTAACAGCATTTCAAGGGAATGGCTGTGATGTCTTTCCATTTAAATAGGAAGAAGAAGGGGAAAAATGGTATGTTGTGGGGTGGAGGGAAAGCAAATCGTTGTATGAGGCTCTGTCACCTGGCCAAGTTCTCAGCTCTGTGTGCAGTTCATTAGCTTTAGAGCATATAGTCCATCTGCCCTGGAGAGATTGAGAAATCAAGCTACAAAGATAGGGGAGAAAAGTGAGTTAGTTGGCTAGCCAAAGGTATAAATATTTTTTTGCAGCTATTGGCTGAGAGTACACCAGAAAGTCTGGCTGACATTATCTCCTGTTTCCTACTCCTGACTGTAAAAGAGAAGCCAAGCTCCCCTGAAGCTGTAACTGTAACTTTCAATCTGGAAAAAAAACACCCTCAGATGGCAATGGGAGGACTTCCACTGCTCTGGATGGAGCTTGAGCTAAGACTCAGTCACTGTAGCATTCACTACATGCTGTGCTGGTGAATTTACCAACACTTGCATTACACCTTGTTTGATGTCTACTCAATTTCTTTACATACCGTTTGAAGAAGTTACCCTCAAGTCTGTTCCAAACTTAGCAGCTACAGTGGCTGGTTCCCAGTGTTGTGATCCAGTGGGCTGCAGTTGTCTGTACATGACTGCAGCCAGACTGCAGTAGCCTGTAAAGGCATTAGCTACAGCAGGAAATATTTCCTCTGCTTCTCTTCCTGCCAGAAGAGTTGGATGTGGCAACAGGCTGAGATGGAAATGCCTCTTATAGCTCATTCCTCCTGTCCCCTTTCCACCTCCCACCTGTATCCTGCAGGAAAACATGTCCCCTCTTTCCCAAGAGGTATTGGATTAGGCAGTCCCTGAGAAATATGACAGCAGGATGATGTTGCCAAACCATGCATGGTCAAGGGATGTCTCCCTCCTCCTTACATATTCTCAGGGCCAAAAGTTCACTTTGTCTTTGAGGAGGTCTTGAGCAAGGCAAAGGCAATTGCTAAGGAAGAGGCAACTTGGGATGGATGGAAGAATCAGAAGATGAGCATCTTCATAAACTGCATGCTGAATCACACTAGTATGGACAATTTCAGAAAATATTCTCCCTGTATAAAGTATTTTTTTCTCACATTCCTTCAACCATCCTCACCAAGATTTGGACACCTATGAGAAGAGCTTGTATTTAATCAAGAATTATTTTAAAGTTAATTATGACTTTTAAAACTTTGTTCAGACATGATGTTTTGGGGAAGACTTGGTCAGGAAGCTTGTCACACCTACAGTTATACATACGCTTACAATCAAGTGTTATCAGATTATTTCACACTAAAATAGAACAGGGTTCATATAACACTGAACAGTCCCTGTTTAAGTCATTTTTAGATGTTACCTACCCCTCCACAATTCTTTTGATTCTACCTTGATAACATACTTGTTATCATGCTGCAAAGGCTGCCTCTAGCACCAAGCGGGGAGTAAGAGATTATTGCTGCCAGAAATTGATCTCAAGCACTGAAGGAAAATATGACATTACATTCCCCTTTAAGCAACACTTCTTCCTTTTGCCTTCATATGCTTTCTATACTATGATTATTCATTGTGTAAATAGAAGTGTAAGAAGAGCTACATAAAGTATATTACACTTGCTAAACCTTAAGCCATGTTGAAACATTCTTGAAGCACTGCAACATCAACTGAGAGATACTTCTCCAACATCTCTCATTATTCATGGATCATTGACATGATAGACCCTAATGGCTCCCTCAAAGCCATTACAGTGTGCTATATAAATGTGAGCCTTTAATCCATGGATCATTGGCATGATAGAATGCAACATTCTTCCAAAACCCTTGCAGTCTATCAAGTGAATGCATACTATTAGAGATTTTTAATTTGTGGATTATTGCCACAATTGATCATTACACTTCCTTTGGGACTGCTATAGTCTATCCTGTTAACATCTATTCAGTGAGTGCTAATCAGTATATTACTGATTCAAATTTTTTTTATTTTTTTTATTTTTTTGTCAAAAGAACATGCACAGTTGAGGGATCTCTCTCTTATAGGCTCTTCTAGACTTTTTAATTCTTTAGTTCAATGACTTGCTTTTATTTTTTTTTTTTTCCTGCATTATCAATTGCTTATGCAAATAAACAAGCTCATGTGTTCAAATGGCATTTTATATTCGTCCTAGTAAAATGGGATTTCAACTTCCACTTCTGTTATTTATGAGACCAGGCACAAAATGACAGAGGCAAAAATATATATTCTAACTTGAAAGTGTGGCCCTGAGACTCATGTACTCTATGAACACAGATACTATTATATTTTGAGTGCTAGAGATGTTAAGAACCTTCATGAAAAAAAAAATAAAATGAGTGATTTTCAATGGACTTTCTCACACCATTCCTCTATTAAAATTCCTCAAGTTATCATCCCAGACCCTATGGATTTGTAGTCTTGAGATTAACCTTTTGTTGTTCTTATTGTAGGCCAGTGACACTCAGCCATTTCTGGCGTGTAAGTAATAAAATGGCTAAATATCACCTCATAAACCCCCATAACTTACATTCTTGCCTATTCCTAGTAGTATTGTAGTGATAAGTAGTTTAGGTGGGAAACTGATGAACTGAACAGTGGCTCAGAGCACCACGTCTCCCAGGCTGCTAGGTAGCAAAAGGACTGAATCCAAGGCTCTTATGTTGTGTGGATTGAAAACTGGAAAACAATTGGAG
>VYZX01020521.1:334-16097 GCA_013401335.1 Brachypteracias leptosomus | reverse complement strand
CAAAATGTTTCTGAGAGTTTAGTAAGACATACATCAATTTAATCTAATTTAGTAAGAGACATATCAATCAAATCCTACTGGGCTTCAGTCTTTTTTATTTAGTTTGGCCCATGCTAGCACGGGAAGCGTCACTGATCTGGATTCAATTTTAATTCACAATCAAAAATGAAAAAGCTTTATGTGTAAGCATTGGCCATTACTGAAGGTTTGTTCTTATTCACAGTTGCAGTTTGGCATTTTTGTTGATTGTGCTTTTTATTTTTTGCTTGAAATAGGAAGAGAAATTAAAGAAACTATGTTCATGGAAATTTTTGCCACCAACAAGAAGAGGATGCACAGGGGCTTCAGACATGCATATCTTCTCTCCAGTGTTAAAAACCAAATTTCAGAGTAAAGCAAGTCAAAAGAGTTTGAGGTAAGCCTGACAACAGTACTTAAACTTCTGGATATGAGGGTGTGCCTATAGCCATTTCAAGTTTGGTCATTTCTATTGCTGTGTGCCGTAAAAATATTTGTCAAAAGTAACGTGTCTCTAGGGTTCAGCTTTTCCTCTGTTTTCTAGCTAATTTATTTTCCCATGGAATTTAATAACTGATGGAGCAAAGAGAAAAGAACAATACAATTTCCTTCTCATTTACTTCCTCGAACTAATACAAGTTTACACTTTGGTTTGAAAAAAATTCCATATGTTAAAAGGGAAGTAAACATTCCTCTCCAGGTATGAACTAGTTTAATGCAGTTACAGAAGCAGCAGCATTTTTGGATAGGTACTGCATGATTCAGGGAAGCTTGCAAGTCATAACATTGAAGTCCAAGGGACAGTAATTGACAAAATAGCTCTGTGACCTGTAGGTTGTGCAAAGCCCATGGAGCGGTACTAGCACAATACAAAATCCACAGAGCAGCATGTTTATTTGGTATAACTGAGTTGTGAATCTGATGGTAAATAATCTGAGTTGAACTTCCAAAATACTTCATATATGTATGTGGCTTTATGTAGAAGGATCTGCTAGGCATTGGATCAGGTGGTACTGAATGGATTTCTCAGGCTAGAAAGCAATAGCTATTCTGATGAAAAGCACCATGGAGATGTTTGCTGCTGACACTGCAGAAATGATGACACAGCACGCAGTTATTAATTTCTCAGTGTGGCCCACATCAGTCTCAAGCAGTGAGTACTCATTTCCCTAGTGAAAAGTGGCAGCCCAGGAACACAGTGCATTTAGCATATTGGGGATATAAATATAACATTAAGTCACCAGCATTGCTTTATGGGGTTTGTAGGAATTTATGACATATTTTTAGTATAAGTTCTGGGGTTTTATACCTCTGCAAGCTTTCGTGCCAAATAACCTTGGTGCCTGAAACAGTATGATCTGTTATGGTATGATACTGTACTGAGAAAGTAATGTGGTGCTACCAGTAGGTTGTGCAAGAAGTAGTAGTAGACCTAAGTTTCGAATTGCAGTTTTGTAATTATTACTTTTCAGTTACTTAAGGATTGTGTCCTCCTTGACTCTTGAGCTGAAATGCAGATAGGAAAATGGTGGGCTGCACTGAAAACATGAAAACAGTTGCAAAATCTGCATCTTGCAAATTTTTTCTATATGCAAAGAGTAGGGAGATAACTGTACTCATGGGCTGTAAAAGCTGATGGAGGAAATGAAAGGGATATTACTGCTATGTACATGCTGATCAGTTAAAGATGACCCCACCTCTCAGTTTCAATGCATGATCCTACACACTCTTTAGTTTATTGATTTACATGATTAAATACAGCTAGGATTGGGCTTGAGAGACAGCTGTGTACCTATAGGTAACTTCTGAATATGTCACCAAAGCTTAGGCTAGGAGCTGTAGTTTCCACATCATGCCGAGGCTGAATCATTTGCCAGAGTCTCGTTTCACCTGCTCCACCCTTGTCTCCACCGCAGCCTCCTCCACACACAGCTGCAAGAGGAGCAGGCAGATGTTGCTGGGAGCTCAAGGAGCTTGCTCCTGGCAGCGGTCCTGCTGCGGAACTGCTCCTGGCAATGAAATTCCCCTTTCCGTGCCCTGTGCACCCAGTGAGGGAAGAGGCCTGCCTGCCCCCTTGGGAGCTTCCATTTCTATCTGCATTTATTGTTCCCATCCATCCATAGAGGCTTCCACCTTGGTGGATCTTTCTTTTAATTTCTAATGGACACATGGTTCCCTGAAGAACCTGCCTGTGCTCTCCTAGAGAGAATCTTGCAGACACATCAAGGCAAACTGCCTTTTCACTAGGGACCTGACAACTAAAGATGTGCTATCACTAGTATGCCAATTTTATTCATATTAAAGCACCTCAGCCTTATTAGGTAAATTGTGCTGAATTCAGTGGAGTTATTGTAAGCCTAAACATTTATTCAGTAGCTTTGATTTAGCCTCTTCATCATTTACTTGTTTGCAAGAATTATCTGTCCAGCATCCACCTAGAGCTTACATTTTATTATATTTTGCAATCTAAAATTTGGCTAAAAGAAAAACCCTCAAGGTTGACAAGGACTAGGATTGACAGAACTATGGCTCTTTGAAATCCCTGTTGTCCATTTAAATTTTAATGTTTCTATCATTTGTTCCTCAGTGTAAATTAACAGCCATGGCAGTGTGTTGGGTTTCTTTTCTGAAGTCAAGACTTTAAATTTAATTCAATAGCCTAGATTTACAGCTATTCTATATTTCACAAGGCAGAATCAATAATGTGACTGAAGTGAAGAAGATAAAAATTTATGGTATCTTGCAATTTAATGGTTGAAAAGATGCAATTGGAGAGATCATAAATTGTGAAGGAGTTTATGCTTCATTGCTCCTGATTCAGTGCTTGCTGTTAGAACTTGATTTGTGACTATTCACAAGGTGTGATTAATGGTGTGATCGATGCTTGCTTCAGTGCAGTAAAGCAGTTGTAATGCTCTTCATTAGAATAAATAAAATAAATTGACTGAAGCTTTATAAAAACTGTGTAACATTTAAAATCTAAAATGTCAATTTTTTTTCCTGTTACAATTTAGGTTTCTTCAGGCAGTTTCCACCTACATCACATCACTCATTGTCATTCTTTTTGGATATTATAGAAATCCATGTGGGTTTGGGTTAGCTTTATGCAAAGCTCAGTGAAGGGGAAAAGAAAAAAAAAAAGAGTTGAATAGGGCTGACTAGAGTCTAAGATTTTCTGGTGGCTGTGTTTTGCCATCCTGCAAACGTACATTTATTCTCCTTTAACACATGCAAGTTCAAAGGAATCAAGGCAGAAAATAACTCTTCCATACACAGCTCTACTAAAACCAATAAAAATTAGTAATTTTCATTGTTTTTAAATGGAATGGATATATGATGAGCACCCTAACAGAGACAATGAAGATAAAGAGGCTTTTTGAGCGGCATTTTTTTGGTTTAAGGATATTCATTACATAATTCAGTGCTATCTCACAGTATGGTCTAAAACAAGGGAATATGAGAAAACTGCAGTAGCCGTAAAAGGCAGTAGAATGTAATGATTTTGATGTTGTCATTTGAAGAATTGGGCTCCAGGAGATACAAATGAGAAATAGAGAGTGCCATAGGATGCCTTGTACATGCCAGTTAAGCCCCCTGCAGTACATGGATCATTTTGAAGTTTAAAAATGTCCAAGTTTAAACATGCTGTGTAAAACCTGGGGAGTGAAGAAATTGTACTGTGAAATTTAGGGAGAATTCTAGTGTGGCTTAAATCTAGAGCTCTTCCATTTGTTTCAGTCTTGTTTGATTTTGTTTGCCTCATTGAGAGATAAACTTTGTAATTAGTTGGAAAAGTTTATCAGATTTCTACTGTGTTCCCTTGCTCTGATTTTCCTCAGTGTCCTTTGTCATGATGTGTGCAGAGATTTCAGGTTTGTGTTTAATATTAAGAGGAACTATAGGTAAATCTAAAGCTACTATACAACAAGGCATCATTTTAACAACAGCAGTGAACTAACTATTTCCTATAATTTATGTATCTTAAAATATGCTGTAGCAACTTCAGGCATCAATGATCATGCATTTGCTGATTGGAATTGCAAAGAGAATGAAAATGTAAGGAAACTACAAACATTTTTGAAACATATAGCTATGTCAAATTAGTGTTTCTATTATTGCTCACAGTATTTACAGACTAGCAGTTGTCACTTTACAAAAAAAAATCTTAAGATAGATCATATTCTGTCTGTCAGCAGTCTGGCAGAGATTCAGATATTAACTGCAACACGTTCTGACAGTAAACACAGTAAAATGTGTGAGACTATAATGTAAGTAGATAAGCTTTTCTTCTGTAGATGATTTTTTGCTCCCTCACTGTCAATTGAAAAGCCAGTAATTCACACACACAAATGAGTTTCTGTGAGTCATAAAAACTGGGTTTGGTAAGAACAGACGCAATGTAGCTGCAGCCACAGCCCCCAGAGCACTGTAGCTGAAGGATCCCAAGAGCCACCATGCTGTAGTGGCAAGGAGGGGCAGTCATATGAGGCCGTCGTGGTCACTTGGACAGCTGAATTTTCTCTATCCAGCAACTATCCAAAAATGCAGGGCCATAAGGAAATGTGAAGATTTAATTGTGCTTAACAAAAGGGAAGGTTGATTCAACTTAAACCTCCACCACTTGTGTGGCAGGCAGAATGCCCATGTCCATGTTTGTTTGGTTTGTTTGTGGGCTTTTTTTTTGCTCAAGACAGCTGGTGACTTATCCAACCTACTATGATAATTTGAGAAGTAGCAATAGCAATATCACTGAGCCCTTAGACAGAACTTACTGTCTTACTTTATCATTGCCAAGATGCATCATCTGTCTTGATTTGTAGAAAAGAAGACTGAACCACTGAACCATTTCTCCAAAGTCATATGCCAAATTTGCTGCCATATCCTTTCCGCTTTCTCTTTAGACCTGCACCATATTCATTTGGCTTTTGTGTCCCTCTTGTCAACAGAGGAGACGCACCCATCTATGAGGAGTGCCAGACAGGACGCTATGATAGGATTTTGTTTGGGGTTTTATGCTTAATTTCAAATATTGAAAAAAAACCCAAACAAACCTGTTAAATGAGCATGTTTGCAGTTATTTAGGCAATTTGCAGATATATTCAGCCAGAAACACGTGGGCAGTATATAAACAGAAGATTTTGTTACCAGGCTGAAGAAAGACCATGTCACTGTGAGAGTAGGCCTTATTTCTTCAAATGTGGCATGTGGTAACTGGATGGCTCAGATTAGGTCAGGTGCTGAAAGTAGTATGATAATACTGGAGAAGCAGAATATTACCATGTAAGTGCTGAGCTATTGTACTTTAACAGCTTGTTGTATCTAACCTAACCTCTTCAGAAACAGCTGGACTCTACACTGTGCTGTGTATGGACATCATCAGTTAGCTCCACCAACACTGAGGGTTTCACCTGGCAGAGGAACAACATGTGAAATAGGAACTGAAATAGCTCTTCCACATTGCATTTTACAATGGACTTTTTTTTTTCTTTCCCCATTGAATGTCTATCTGCAGTCTAACTTAGTCCACTTTAAAGTAGACTAAAAAAAAAGGTTACTCTTCAGGGAGAAAGAGATTGTTCACATAGGCCTTCTTCTGAATGAGAAAAAAGTCATTAGTCCCTCAGAAACCTGGCCGTTTGGAATATGGAGGGGATGGATTTACTAGTTCAGGTTGACCACCACACAAAGGTAGCCATTTGGCCCATTCTCCAGCTTTATATGCCCATAATATACCATGTGAACATCCAGACAATTCATGCCTTCTATTTATTTTTCCTCCTGAGGGAAATTAGTTGTTTCTTGTCCAAATAAATATATTTGCTCCTTGTTTGGGTACCTTTTGCAAATATTGGCTTCTCTCTTGCATCAAATATTCTCCTGTCTGTTTTCCCTTTCTTTCTAACTGATGATGATGAGCATTTAATAGTGTCATAACATGCTGAGTGCTTTCACTTGTGGTTCTCAAAGAATTTCAAGTTAGAGATCTAAAAACTGAGACAGGGCACAATTTACCCAAAGCTGTACTTTAAGCCTATTCGCAGGCCCTTATTTCCTTAAGATCAATCCTGCATCACGTCCAGTGGGCCATTTCAGCATGGGTAAAATGATGCCTCTCTACCCAATGGTACCTTCTTACTTTTTGAAGGAGATACTGGCTCTAATAGTAGTAACCAGCAGATGCTGCTGAAGAGTATCAGTTACTAAACCTACTCTCACTACTTTTGTTGTTAATGTTGAAAGGGATACCATATATTCTTGTTTTGTTCTTGCAAATCTGAGATGGGCTGACAGGGTCTATCTGATGGCTATAAACCCTTCAGAAGGGATAGGCAAAGCAGGAAAGGTGGTGGAGCAGCCCTGTATGTTAGGGAGTGTTTTGACTGTATTGAGCATAATGGTGATGACAACAGTGTTAAATGCTTATGGGTCAGAATCAGGGAGAAAGCCAACATGGCAGATATCATGGTGGGAGTCTGTTATAGACCACCTAGCCAGGACAAAGAAGCAGAAAAAATACTCTGTAGGCAGCTGGAAGAAGTTTCACAATCACTACCACTTGTTCTCATAGGGGACTTCAACTTACCAGTTATCTGCTGGAGATACAATACAGCAGAGAGGAAACAATCTTGGAGGTTCCTGGACTGTGTGGAAGATAACTCCTGACAGAGCTGGTGAAAGAGCCAACTAGGGAAAGCTCCCTGCTAGACATGGTGTTTGTGAACAGAGAAGGACTTGTGGGTGATGTGAAGGTTGGAGGCTGTCTTGGGCATAGTGATCATGAAATGGTAGAGTTTGCAATTCTCAGGGAAGTAAGGAGGAGGGTCAGTAGAGCTGTCACCTTGGACTTCCAGAGGACAGACTTTGACCTGTTTAGGAGACTGGTTGTCAGAGTCCCTTGGGAGGCAGTTCTGATGGGCAAAGGAGTCCAGGAAGGTTGGATGTTCTTCAAGAAGGCAATCATTAAGGCACAGAAGCAGGCTGTCCCAGTGTGCCATAAGATGAGCTGGCAGAGAAGAAAGCCAGCATGGCTAAACAGAGAGTTTTGGCTTGAACTCAGGGAAAAAAAAAGAGTTTATGGCCTATGGAAGAAGGGGCAGGTAACTCAGGAAGACTAGAAATATTTCATGAGGCTATGCAGAGAGAAAATTAGAAGGGCCAAAGCCCAACTAGAACTTAATCTAGCTACTGCCATAAAAGACAATTTAAAATGTTCCTATAAATACATGAACAATGAAAGGACAACTAAGGAGACTCTACATCCTTTATTGGATACAGTGAGAAATACAGTAACCAAAGATGAAGAAAAGGCTGAGGTGCTTAACTCCTTCTTTGTATCAGTCTTTAGTAGTAAGATCAATTGTTCTCTGAGGGCCCAGCCCCCTGAGCTGGTAGACAGGGATGGGAAGCAGAATGAAACCCCCTGTAGTGGGTCTGTCTGAGCTGATTTTCCCCATACAGCCTTCATGCTGCAGTACTGGAAGCCAGAAGGTGTTGATAANCTCAGTGCTGGGGAAGGTTATGGAGCACATCATCTTAAGTGCCATCATGCAGCACATACAGGCCAACCAGGTGATCAGGCCCAGTCAGCATGGGTTTAAGAAAGGCAGATTCTTCTTGCCTAACCTGATCTCCTTCTACAACATGGTCACCCCCTTAGTGAATGAGGGAATGGCTGTGAATGTTGTCTACCTAGACTCTAGTAAAGCTTTTCTCACAGCATTCTCCTGGGGAGACTGGCTGCTCATGGCTTGTATGGTTATATGCTCCACCAGGGAAAAAGGTGGCTGAATGGCCAGGCCCAAAGAGTTGTGGTAAATGGATTTAAATCTAGTTGGTCATCTGGTATTTGTTCAGTTAAATGTACAGAGAAACATATATATATATAACTCCTTTTACAACAGGTCATTAATTGCCCATTAAATATACATACTGCAGGAAGTAAATATTCATGTTTTAGTGACCCAAGAATGCATATCATTGACTGAAACATTTTAGTTTCTAATGAGGGATTGACAGTATCATGTATAAGAAAAAAAGTGTTTGAATAAAAGTGTTTTTGCAGGGAATGTTTTCACCACCCCGCTGATATATATAGATTTCTACTGACTTGGTCCTTTTATGACTTCATGGAATCTTCCTGTATTTACTCAGTCAAATGTACAGAGAAAGAAGATGTTGAATATTTTGACATAATTTGCATCCACACTACAGAAGGTACTTTGAGGTGTGATTCTTTACAAGATGTATCCATAGGGCAGTCAGTCACAAGTGGTGTTCTCCAGGGCTCAGTGCTGGGGCCTGTTCTCTTTAATGTCTTTATCAATGATCTGGATGAGGGGATCGAAGGCACCCTCAATAAGTTTGCAGATGGCACCAAGTTGGGTGAATGTGTTGATCTACTTGAAGGTAGGGAGGCTCTNCTGGAACAGGCTGGCCAGGGAAGTGGTGAAGTCACCATCCCTGGCAGTATTTAAAAGATGTTTAGATGTGGTATTGAGGGATGTGATTTAGTGGTGACCTGGCAGTGCTGTGTTCATGGTTGGATTTGATGATCTTAAAGGTGTCTTCCAACCAAATGATTCTATGATTTCTTTGTTTCCTAGGAGAGGGCACAGCTTTGGCTAGGTGCTGGTGTATCATTAGGTTTATGTCATTCCTGTTAGATATTCACAGCTTTCATGAGAGATGCTGCTACTAGTGGATGATCCTGCTGTTACTTTCTAATGAAATGCATCTCCCTCAGTGTCCGGGTTTGAGTTATTGCAGAACTGTTTTGCACACGTGGATTTAGGCTTGGGCTTTTTTTTCTTCCTAACCAATAGACTATAATAGAAAAAGCATTTCAGTCCTGAAACTCTTCTTCCATAGCTACTGATTCAGTGAGAGGAGGAGGTAGAGGTCAGCTACAGGAAGGTACAAATCATGATTAGAGAAGAACAGAGGTATTCACGTAGTGGTACCCCAGATAAACACATAAGCCACACTGCAGCTAACTCACTGCAATCATAGAATGTTTTAGGCTGGAAGGGACCTCTAGAGGTCATCTGGTCCAACCTCCCTACACAAGTAGGGACATCTCTACCTAGGTCAGGTTGCTCAGGGCCCCATCAAGCCTGACCTTGACTGTCACTGTTGACCAGTCCTACATCGATTTGTGAATGCATAAAATAACACAACCCAGCTGATCAGTCATTTGCATATGAAGTGGAGGCTTCTAAACAGGGAAAACTACTCCTTTCAAGAGGAAAAAAGTGCCTAACTGTGCTTTTTTTTTCACTTACCTGTCTTCATGTAGTTGCTTTTTCCCGCTTAAGGGAAGACAGGAAAAAAAAAGCTAGACTACCTCCTATGCTTAAATGTCCAGCCAGCAAAGATTAAGGACATAGAGAAACAAAATAAGACTGAGATGTCTTATAATGTCATTTCTGCAGCTGTCTGATACCTGGATAAGGGGAACAGTAAGGCTCTCACTGTTATCATGGAAGTGCAGAGTTGAATTCACTCCCTGCCCTTAATTCAATATAGGCTTTAGCTGTAGTGTCACATACTGAGGAAATTTTTAATTTTTCCACAAAGAAGAATTTTGCAGCCTCATATATTTCAGTACTAAGACAAAGTTTCTTATGTTCACTCTTTCTTGTATGTAATCTAAGTTAATTGCTAAGTAATCATATATTCTGATTTCATTAAAAAAATCTCTGGCATTTCCTTTCAAATGGTTGTGAACTTGTATGCTTTCTTTATTGTTACTTAACTGAATTCTTTATTTCACGTTCCCTATTAAATCAGCCCAGTCCCCTGAATATAGATTTTACTTTTCTTCTGACTTGCTTTTGTATGACATCATTCAAAGAAAGCATTCCTAGACAATGGAGAGGGAATGCTGTTTTCCTGCTCCATTATAAGATACAGTTGTGTAAAGTGGCTCCAAATCACATCTGCCAAAGTGCTTGTTTACTTGTTGACTTTTAATAACAATGATCCTTTCCCCAGCAAATTTCTAATAATGTCTTTCTCTTAGAACTGCACATCCTCCTATTTGCCACTACTTCAGATAGCACTGAGTGTCACAGTACAGTTGTATAGATGTATTTAGGAAATTTTACTCTCTTTTCCACTTGCTATTACCACTTTTTTTCTGGTTCTGAGTGTCTATGTCTAGTCTCTACCAGTTTCTTATAGATCCCTCACAGTTCATTAGGGGGTTGCTCAACTTATTAGGAACCAATCATGCATTCATACCTTCTTCCATTTGAAGTGCACTTTTAAATGTTAGACTACACACTAATCAAGTTGAACATAATAATGAGAGCACGTTCACATTGTTAAGGTAAATGACCCAATGCATTCATAGTGAAGACATATTTGAACTACAGTTTGTGCTTTTCATTGCAATATTGAACATTCTGGACAGCTCTGAATTGTGTTGTTTTGTAGCAGCCTTCCAAATATGTGATTGTTATTACATTGCTGACATAACTCTGGACATTTCACTGCTGCTTTATGATAAATTTGTAAGTGCCATTAACTGGGAAGGATTTTATTGCTTAAATTTCTTCCTATAAATTAGACTAATAATGCATGAAAGAAACATACACCTTTAGGTACATATACCTTTACAGTTACATAGAGGAGTGAATGATAGGCTGAGCTTGATACTGTATACCTGTTCTCAGGAAAGGCAGCAGGTATTTATCAATTTCAGTGTTAATGACACAGGATCTGAAGTTAGCAAGTGGAGCTAAAAAAAAAAGTAAATGAATATTTTGGAGGTAGGAAGATAAGAGGTAGTAAGTGCATTAAAGCTTTCTCTTCTGTGTGCTTAATGGGGCCCATTCTGGGATTTGGACATTTTGCTTCTTTTCATTCTCCAGAATGAGACAGAAAATCTTTGATGTAGTTTTTAAAATTCTGTAGGAGAATCTAAACTCCATTTGCTCTATCTGAGGCATTCTGTTCTAGGACTTCTGCATGTGAAAGTACAAAGACAATTTTCCATGAGTAAATTGTTCTGATTATATTCCTAGAAAGCTAGCAGGATTAGGCTTCAGCTTTGAGACTGGGCATCCTTTTGCAAAGGTGCAACGTAGGTGAAGCACGTGCAAGGTAATCTAGTGACCATGGGTAATGATAGCAGTGAATATTACCAGACATCAGTGACTATGATATGTTCCCAAGATGCCAGTGTTGTTTGGTTTCTGGACCCGGGCTGTGTATACCGTGTGGGTGAAGCAGAGCTCACTGTTCTCACCATGCCTTCCTTCTGATGAGCAACAGAGTTCCCAGGGCAATGGAGTTCTTTGGCCCACTGCTTCTTTATAACATGATTTATGACTGAACATTTTCTCCCGTGGACACTTAAATTGGAATTCATTGCCTAATGTTTATAGACTTACATATACCTCTAGGAAACTACATGCCAGCATGTGAGGTGATGCTTTTCTATCTTTCTGCTGCTTCTCCTAAATGGTGTGGGCCAGATTTTTCCACATTCTAAGGTCAAAATTTCCACAACAGTTACCCCTGTAACCACTCCCAGAGATATATCTATACTGGAGGCATGTCATTGCTGTTATTATGAAGTCATTGCTGTTATTATGAATCTCTCTGCATCAGTTAAGTCTCTCAGCATGAAGTTGAGGTGCGCTTTTAAGTAATTTTTCCTGTTTTCAAAGATAAGATTTCATTTCAAGATAAAGTTCTAGACTAATCATCTGTCCTCTGAAGTCACATGGACAATTGCACATTAAAGACAAAATTTGGCCTAAGCTTTGCCAGCCTTTTTCAGACCGGGGAAGATGGTGAAAAAGAAGGGCACAATTCTTGGAACAATCCAAGCCCTGTGCCCCAAGTCCGTAAGCTACACTTCTCAGGGCAAGTGCATATCCTCCTGCTTTGGTCCCCATCTTTCACCTCAGGATGTCTGGAAAGCAATGTTCTGCTACTTAGGGCAATAGCAATACAGTAAGAAAATTTTCACTCTAAAATCATCATTCTGCCATTTACAGCACAGGGGCCAAAATGTTTACACTAGATTGTTTTTGATGGTTTATATGGTTTATGTCTCTTACTTACCACTGCTTATTTTATTACATTTTACTTTATCATTTTATTTTTCTAAGTACTATAATTTACAAGATAATATCATTGGTTTTCATTATTTTGGCTGTACCACTCATGTTCCAAACATAAAGAAGCAATGAAAAATGGGCACCATGCCCAAACTCTCAGAGATATTTATATGTCTCTAAAATTCAAACTGGAGGAGGCAAATGGAAAATTTGCATTTTTTGCAATTGAAACAAGGTTAACATCTTGCTGAAAGTGCTGGAAAGCCAAACCCAATTTGCAGTCAGCAAGAACAGAGGCACGTGGAAACTCAGATGTGAACTCTGTACATTAGTAAATATTGGCTTACTCAGCTGAGGTGAAAGGATTTGTGCAGCAAAGGAAAATAATTTGATTTGTGGTATTTTTCCAAGAGAAAGGCAGAATACATCGCCTGGCTTTACTTCATCTCCCTCTTACAGATAAGTCAGTGTCATGCCCTGTGCAAGCCCCTGCAGTGCTGTCAATGAGCCACATGTTCATGTGGTTTTTGCAGACTAGCTGAGGTTGAAGGATGCTTTCCAGTATTAGGCTGCACTGCTTTAGCTTAATGTGTCTGATCTCTTTGGTCAGAGAAAATCCTAATTAGAGAAGAGCTACTTCGGATGACCACATTAGATTGTTATGGTAGGATAGATACATTTTCTAGTGCTTCTAGTTTTAAATAGAACAGCAAGTTTCACTGTTTATTCAAGATAATACTGCACAGTCTGATGCATCTCTTCACTGGTGTTTTGTCTATGTTTTTCTTTCTAAAGTTCTGCTCAGTGGTGTTGGCAGTTTTCACACTGTTAGTATTCGAGCAAAATTACAGCCATTGCTTTCAAAAAACAGAAAGCAAAAAGTGATCAGTGAACCAATGAATACAGTTCAAGAAGTATCTAAGTTCTAATGTATAATCTCAAACATGTGCCTAGAATCTCAGGCCTCAGAGCCCTATTTAATTTTTCATCCAAATATGTGTCAACTGCTAAGGCCAAGATTTTCTAACAATTTTTGGTGAAAACTTGTTTTCTGACTGAGGAAACTATTTCATTTCAAAGGTTCTGCAACAGTTTTGACTTTTATCAAAAAACCCCCAAAAAGACAAAATACAACACCACCACAAATACTTTTGTAGAAAACTGAGATATTTACATTTGAAATTGCTACCAGAGTAAATGTAGCTGGGGTGCCTTGTTCTCTTTAGTGGTTCCTTGCTAATTTCTACCATGTGCTGCCATGCCACATTCACTCTAGTGGAAGATGAAATCCAAGCAGAGCTCCTGGTTTGGGGGAAGAATGGTAATGAGATGAAGCTTCACAGCAGTGATGTTCTGGCTCTCAGGCAACATTTTAAAAATTCAGTGTATGTTCAAGTCCTAACCTTGTATTCCTTGTATCCATCATGTGGCCCTTCTGTTGTAATTACTTTCCACATTATCTGCTTTTTCTCAGACCATAGTGCCTTTCATTATTCTAAATGGATGCTGATTTTTTTGAATTTGTGTTTCTTAGTGGGAATGTACTTTATTTAACATTTGGGTTGCAGTGCAGTTTTCCATCATTGTGTCATCCTGTGGAGTTGGGAGCCCGCCCAATACAAATTAAACCACCCTACCCTGCCATTACTGCAGTCTCTAAGGACTCCTATGAACTGTTAAGTGTTGAGGGGTTTTTTTAGCAGGATCTGTTTTGACAAGAACTGACAACCACAATACTTGCAGAGGACGCAGTCATGATCTGCATTCTTGCTGGATATTGGCTATCCTCAAGTCTGTCTGTGAGTTCAGGTTGACATCAGTGTGAAAAATGCCATAGGATCTCTCTATAAGGACACAAGGAACCATTTCAAAGAGAGAGGTTGCAGGAAGAGTAACCTTTACCAGGTGATAAGGGACCTTTAACCATCTCAACATTAATCTCTGCAATAGCCTCATCACAGTTCGTTTCTGCAAGCAAGGGCTTGTTCCCACACTAGGGAAATCAGTACCCCCTAGGCACCCTGAAACAGATTTTGCTTCTGGATTTCTCCTCACCCTCAAAACCTTTCCTCTCAATTCCCTTAAACAAGAAAGCTCTACACTTCCATTTGCCCTTCTTACTAGTATCAATTTTGCTGACAGCAGACTCCTCCATCTGCTCAGTTCCTTCCAGATTGAACCCTTTCTAGATTGTCAACAAACTGTGCTTTTGTGGAAAAACTCTCTGTCTCCTGGGCACTTTAATACTGAGTTATGACAAGGTTCAGACTGTATGTCTCCCTATACACACCTCTTCTCTCATTTTCATTTTATTTCAATTACTATTTCCTCAGGGGTTCCCTCTTTTGCTGTTTTTCTCTGTTTCTTTCATTTTTCATTTTGCTCTTTCCCAAGAAAGAATTTTCCCTGAACAGGTGGAGCTCAAGGTCTTATTTCTAAACAGCTTTGCTGGCAAATGTCAGTGCTCCAGATTAGAAGTTTACAGTCTAAGCCCTTATTTGTCAATACTGAACTTCCTGATGGCCTTGCAGGTCTCTTGTCAGAGCATTCTTAGGTTCTGTAGAGGAGGAGGAAAGTGAGAACTCACTTACTTTCCTTTTAAACATACCTTGAATTTCCCCACCCTCTTTTTCCCTTCTTTTGCACTTGAGGCAGCTCTCCTGCATGGTCTTGTTGCTGGACCTGACAGCTCCATTGAAGGAGGATGACAGTATTGTGGGGCATGATAAGTGCAAAGTTCTTTGGCATGGAAAATCATGCTGTAGCATTACATTTGTCTCTTTACTTGATGAATAGGATATGCTTGTTGCCGGATGAATGCTTTGTTCTGAAAGATCCAGCTGGCTCCTGGCCTGCATTTATATCACTTGTGGCAACTAACTAGGCATTTTTAATGCTTAGTAAAAATGTTTGTTTATTATATGGGCTGTATAAGATTGATGACACTTACACTTTTTCTGATGCCGCTGAATTACTTCAGTTTTGCACGTAAGGTATTGTATTCTTTTAGCGTCTTCCACTGCTTTGGTTTCATAATTCAGCAATTTTAGGCATCTTTCAGGTATTTCCTGTCTGATAGTATCAAAGAGAGATTTCCTTGTCATCTGAGAGGATAATTTTCTCCTCAAAGGTCTGCAAGGAGATCATGGTAGAGGACCTATGACAAATTGTCTTTCTCTTGTCTCATCTGGAAAGCAGGTGTCTATGTTTTGTAGCTTTTGGTAGGGAAAATTTCCATCAAATTTCTTTCACTTTTTAGAAGTAGCACTGGTAATTTGAATGCTTGCTGCTAGTATTTTCCAGGGTAATCTGCACCAGGCAAGACAACGCCATAAGTAGCTCAATTCCTCAAGGTAGTACCAGCTAAGTTGGTATGAAACACTGAATCCTCACAGTGCACAGAGAGAGAACACCACTGTGGAGGTTGGCTAACCAGCCAGGTTAGCTGGGTTGTCTTAATTCTGTAATCAACATGACTGGTGTTAATTCTGCAGCCTCTGCATCATGCTCAATCGTGTGGCATAAGCATGCCCTCTAGCACCTTATTTTCCTTCTCATTTTTCTTCTTTTGTCAATTTAATTGACAGAAACAGATGCGATGTTGCATGCATTCAGGAAAAAAAACCTAACAATTTTTTAAGTCAGGCCACTTACCAAGCCAGAACTATAAAGGA
>VYZX01020519.1:92091-127082 GCA_013401335.1 Brachypteracias leptosomus | reverse complement strand
GCAAAACAAAGTAGTTGGTAACCTAAAAATACCACTTATTTAAGGGCCAAACTTTCCTTTATTTATGATAACCAGGATCTAGGGGAGCCTGAATGCCCATGAGGTTTTATCCAACAGCACACAATAAATGAGGAAAATTAACCTGGATAAAATAGTTTATGCCTCTCACTACAATATATTAAAAATACCTTTGTGCATTAAAACAGATCACCTAGGCTTGAATATTTGGGGTTTTTTTGTAATTATATGTGCAGCATAGATAGCCATTGGCACCTGCTAAAAATGTTCAAGGACAGTAATAATAGAGTCGATGTAGTTTAATTTTAATTCCCTGTTTTAAAATGTCCTGTTTCCACCCTCTATCCCATCCCCAATTCACTGTAGTTAAACGGCCTGGAGATAGATTTGGATTCTTAAAATTTGTTTACGTTTAAAGATAGGAGGTCTTTATATGTGTTTCAAAGCAAAGAAGACATATTTAAATACGGTAGAGAAAAAGAAATCAAAATTTGACATCCATCTGTGGTGCAAAAATTGAATTACTTATTGCCTAAAATACACCCGACTTTTTTGAAACTGAACAACAGCTCCATCCGGGCTCTGCTGAAGGCAGTAGATGTTCGTCTATTGACTTCAACAGAACCTGAATTTAATCCAATATTGTACCTCTAAGCCATGTAGCTAGCTAGATCAAATTTGTGTGATAATCCAAGTACTTAAACTGAACTTTCTTGTCTTGTATGATCATAAAATGACAATTTATTGCAATCCAAACTTGACTTCCTCCTATACAGAAACAAAATATGAAGTAAAAGAGATGCAGGATTTTTTTCTTATCAAGGAAGATGTACCAGTCCAGAGTGCAGCACAGTAACTTTTATACACAACCTTATTAACCAGGTCCCCAGTAGTCATATCACTAGGGTTATCGGTGATTGAAAGTTCAACCCCAATGATAACTTGTAAAGTTGGAAGTTGTTTACAGATGCACTAGATATAGTGAAGGTGGGTATCTGGTAAGCAGAGACTATGGTTCCCACGTACAATACATAGTAGGAGTAGACAATTAAATGAACACAGAATAAAATTAGTTCCTTACAGAAGTGAAGTCACCAGGCCTAAGGCTATACAGTCAAATTTATGCAGCTCACTCCAACAAAGCTACTCTTATTATTGCGAAGTATTTGTTGAATGTGATCAACACAGAGCAGAGAAAGATGTTGAGACAGTACTGACTTTTTTGAGTTAGATGTTTTTATACATATAATATATGTATTATATTATTATATATGCATACTATGGTTAAATAGTATATATATGCTTGTGTGTTTCTGTGGGTGTGAACAGATTCAAACTACACATATTTGTGTGTTTGTGTGCATTTAAATATATGTATACAAATGTCAATCTATTTGCCAATTTGAAAAAAGAATGCCATTTTAAGAAGCACCTACATTCTAGATACACAAATGTTTAAGTGCTTTAGGTATGGAAAAATCTCTATGTGCACCAAATCTAACACAAACCATCTTAAAGTCCACAGACAGCCAGCTTCCCAAAGCAGAAGATTGCCCATGTGAATCTCAAATTCTGGGCATGTTCAGAAGCACTTTGATCTTAGCCACGCAAACTATTTCCTACTCCAGACACTTTAGGACTCTGAAGCTGGATGCTCCCTTTCTCCCAAGAAGAGGATACCCTATCCTGTAGACATTCAGGGAGTTTTGCCAGTTTGGGCAAGACACAAAGTACTGGTGAAGGAGGAACTCCTGCCAACAAAAATCTGCTTTTTACTCATCAGCTAAGACTGGAGATTAACTTCTTCCTTTGCACCTTGCTTCAGAGAATGCCCTTGAGCCACCAGGCTGGAGCAGGATGGCATCTGTCTCTCCAGCTGGTCCCCTTCATTTTAGGCAGATCTATTCAGCACTCACTAAATCAGTGAGAAAAGTATTCCTATTACCTGGTACTTAGGGTACTGGCAGAGTAGGACAGAAGGAGCCTTATGTTCTACTTTTTCCTTAAAATAGTGAAATATCAGTATTAGCTAATCAAGAGGTAGTTATCCACGTTCACTTTTGTACTCTCTGAACCACTGAATATTACGTTATTCTGTACAAAAAGGAATGGTTTCCACAGACATGGAAAGTAGCCCAGTGCCTTCCATGTTTTCATGGCTAAATCATTCTTTGAAGATGAAAAGGTGTATTCTACCTGATAATCAAAGACATTGTCAGTGCAACAAGAATTCATAGTAAACTCACCCTGTGATTTTACAATGCAGTCTGATCTGCAAAAGCATATGAGAAGTACAGCAGTTGAATATGATGTACATACACCACTCTTCCCATAAGGAACCAGAAGTCATCTTGCTGAGAAGGAAACTACCTTTCTTCATGGCTTCTGCACTTGAGTGATGAACTTCCCTCTGGGCAACAAGTATTGTAAGCTAGAGAAATGTGTGACCATGACATAGTATCTCTACAGAAAGGCTCATTCTCATGCATTTTTGGAATCAGAAACCATCTTTTGCATCTGAAGTTGAGAGGGAACTATGTTTTAACAAGCACCTTAGCTTTATTTTTCTTCTTCATTGATTTTTTTTTTTTTTTAAAGGGAGTCTTCTGCATTTCTCTTTAGTCACTTTAAATTGTGTTATAACATCACATAGAGCTCCAAGCTTCTGTGGCCTTTCAGCTCTGTTTTTGTTTGCATATTTTCTTTCCCTGGTGTAATCTTTTATTATTGTTTTGTAACTTGGATCCATTCAGATTCATTCTGCCATATTTCAGAGAGAAAGGAGTACAACAAACTTTGAGAACAAAAAGGGTGAGTGCATCAGAAATAAAATTAGCAGTTTTATTTTATTGCTTCAGGCCTTCACCAAAGAACGGTTTGTGCAACATTGCTGAAAGCCAAAGAAATCTTAACACAAAAAGAATCAATAGTTTGATAAAACCCAGATCTCCTGTGTTGTGCAATTAAAGGTTAGACAGAGTGATAAGAACTTTAATTTACCTTTGTGAGACATTTATCAGATTTTGGATTAATTTCAAATATGCTTCCTGTGCATTTCTTGACAGGTGAATGTCCTTTAATGCTTCCTCTGGTGCAGAAGAAAATACTTTCCCAAAGTGAGGAGAACTCCACAAACCTAGATATGCTATCAGGAGGCTTTCTCCAAACTCCATAATTCTGTGATTTTTCTTCTAATGGCCAGGAAAACCAGTGGTTCAAATCCCCACATATGCTAGTTTGATGTGAGTTCTGTTATTATTAATTTATACAGCACTATCCTGGTTTGAGTCAGAACCAAACCAATCCTGTTCAGTGATTTTACTTTTCATTTGAGTCTCTGCTAACTACTGCACTTTCTGAAGCTAACAGCATGGTTTCACAGACAGTGTCTGCTTCTAGCAGTGATAACTCTCCATGTTTACAGTTACTGTCAAGGATTGGTGTGTGCAGACCAAGGTCACTGCTAAATCTTGTGTACCACACCAGGGGGTGCAGAAAGTGAGAGGCCACAGCTACGGGGAGGAGCGGCCAGGACAGGTGACCCTAAACTGACCAACGAGGTATTCCATCCCATACACGTCATACTCAGTATCAAGCTGAGGGATCATGAGGTTCTTGATCCTTTGGCCTTATGCCCTTTTTTCCTTTGGTGGATCCTTAGGCCTTTCTTTTTCCTTTGGTGGATCCTTAGGCCTTTCTTTTTCCTTTGGTGGGCCCTTATTTCTTACCTCTGGCCTTCTTTCTTCTTGGCCCTGCCTTTGATCCCGATCCATGTGCTCCTGAACCCAGCTCCTGAACCCGTTTCCTGTCAGCTGCTGAGCCCAGTCTGGGACTTTCCCAGTGCCTGCTCCACAGCCTCAGTGGTGACGGTGTCATAACTGCCATCAGGGGGAAGTTGGGTTTGATAATGGTTTTGTATATATTTGTATATATTCCCTTTTATTATTATCTTCATTAAAGCTGTTTTAATTTTCTTTTCTAATCTGGAAGCCCCTCTCTCATTCCCTTCCTCTCCCATTTGGGATGGGAGGGAGCCATAAGTGTCTCTCCCTTATCCTCTTTCTCTGCCTCTATTTGGGGGGAAAGAGAGGTTAACAGAGAGCGTCTATTGTAGGTCTGGTAGATTGAACCTAAACCTCGACAAGCACTTGTGAGTGTTTATGGTTTTTTATAGACAAAAGATAACATTGCCCAAGAGCTTGCAAACCAAATGGTCCAGTAGTACAAACACTTCTGTAGTTTTCCTAGGACAGACTACCTGGAATAATCCACTGATGTCAGTGGGCTAATTAGGCGCTGGCAAGTGGTCTTCTGGGTAGGAAGTGTGTACAGCATTAGGCTGTAGTTAAACCATGAAGTGATCATGGGTGATGAGGGAAGGGAGAGCAAGCGTTCCAGCAATAAGATCATGCTGTTGCTTTGGTTATAATGAAGGTGTCAAGGGGTTAGATTAATATTTTATGTTATTTGTGATCATGCTACCAAAAAGGAAAGGCTCAGCTTTATAGATCATACAGAAGAAGTAAGCTGCCTGGGAGGAAAACTCACTTTGAGTAGGAAGAGAGGCACAGGACGTTATGTGAGGAAGAGGACTGCAGAGGTAAGGAGAAATGCACAAGAAAAGATGCTGACTATATGCTTGGAGTCGTCTTCTTCTGCAGTAGCTAGAACATGTCCACTACATCTTTGAGAGCTTTTTTCTTTCGTTAATGAGGGCATTTTCAGAAGTTTTGCAGTACATTTCCAACTCTTGGCAAGACCCAGACACATCTGTGACATTTAGCTGATAGCCTCCTTAGTGAAGGGAAGGTTGCCAATGAATCCTTGTGCAACTGTTTATGCTACAAACCAAAGCGTGCAACTGGCAGTTTCACTCTTACAACACAGAGAACATTTTTCCTCCTTAATTGAAAGTGTGGAACACAACAGGGCTTTTAAATACCAAGAAAACAACCAGTCGGAACAAGTAGTAAGAAAGACATCAAGAATGACAGGCAGTAGGTCCTGTGCCCAGTGAGACATGAGCCAGGGCATGCTCTATTTTTAAAAGCAACCTATAGACTTTAGGAAGAACAAAGGGTTTGTGGGGCAGAGGGGTTGTTCCAGGCTTGCAAGGCACTTCAGAGAAATACATCCATGGGTAAGAAATGCTGCCTTTGGAGAAAAGGCACAGACTAGATATGGGGTTGGGATAAGACCTCAGAAAAAGCCAGCTGTAGCAGAGAGTGCTTGAGTCACTTGCAGTGCACTGCAACAGGGCACTGAGTCACTTGCCTGATCTCAGTGGAAATCTTTCCTTGGAGGCTTTTTCAGGTGAAGACTTTTATACAGAAGTGTGGGACTGTTGCTCTGTGGTCACAAGCCCACAGGAGAAATGGAGTGTGCAGCAGATTGGAGCACCAGCACCTCCACCCCACCAAGGTCTGTAGTGGGGAGTAGTAATAAGGGTAGTGTAGGAGTCTGTAAACTCACTGCAATTTTGCTTTTCTGACAGCTCCAACAGTTAAAATCTGGGTAAAAATAATTTTAATTACGAAAGTAGCAAAATGACAGAAATTAGCAGGAAAACAAAAACAGGAGATTGCTTTCAGACACTTTCTGCAGCATGAATATTTTGGGTTTTCAGAATTTTGTAGGAACCGAAGGGATGGATGGCACAATGGTTAAATGAACTGCGAGAATACTCGCGCCTACAGTTGGAGAGTGAGGATGACACCTCCACAGAAACAGACATCACCAACCCTCACTTTTCTGAATCCTCCCCAGCTTAATCACTCTGTGATTTGTGAGACTCTTCTCTTTTCTTAGCTAGCCTGTGATATGGGACTAAATTAATTTCTATAATTTTTTTAAAGGTTTTAAATAATTCTGACAGATTACAAAGAGCACTTGAAGCAAACAGACACATGTAGGCAGATCCATAGGTTATGGAACTCAGATACTCTTAAATTTTCTCTGCCCTTTTTGGTGTTTAACCTGTTTCAGATAATACTACTGTTTTTTCTTAAAATTTTCACATTTTTTAACCTTTTTTTTATACTTTGTAAGTAATATGCTTTGAATTCTACATAAAAAGAGTTAGTGATGTGAACAGCCAGGTCTTGCTGACTGACAAATCTTTTACATGTGTCAAATATAAAAATAACCAAGAGATGATCTGGTTCTGAGCTTGTTTTTCTTGCTGTAGAGAGAGTTTTTGATTTAAGAACCCTGTATATATTTGCTCAGTGCACCTGATACTTGAAATCAGGCTTTTCTTGATACAAGGTACTCCAGACTGTCACTCACAGCAAAATAGCCATTGTCCTCACAGATAATTAGCATGTCTCTCCCCTCTTAAAGGCATGTTTTCAAAGTTGCTTTTGACCAGTATGAATGACATCACACATACTTTAGCTGTAATGCATGCAGAATAACATTGGATGCACCACCAATAAGCACTCATGCTCTCTCCTACTTGCAGGCAAAGACAGGGCTGATGCTTCACAGATCTAAGTGGTGGCTCCTAGCACTCACTGACCCTCAACAAACAGCTATCAACAGTACATAGGTGCTTGAATTGATGGTGACCTGATATAATATTTCATCAGTTGTGACCAGGTGCTCTGAAGTGGAATGGAGTGTCCAGGAAGATTAAAAGAGAAGCAGGAGCTCTGAATGAAGAAGGGAATGGCGCTTCCAATTCAGCAGATGGCTGTGGGAGCAGATGGCCCTGGGAGCATCGCGGCCCCATGACACAGTCAGCAGTCAAGGCGAAAATTCACAGGGAACAACTGTCCTCACCTTCTTTCTCCTGATCCTTAAGAATAGATGTGATATGGGCCATCACCTTAGTCCAGGCAAATGCAGTCTCTAAGTGTGTTTCAGCTTCTCTTAACATCATTGCCAGACTGCAGCTAAAGAATTTTATGTTAGCTTTTGCACTGAATTGCCAGCAGAAATCCCAAGAGATTTGGTCTCAAAAGGATATTTAAAGCGGGAATATTGCCTGGATGTAATCTAGCTGCCCTTGCCCAGCAATTCCATAGATCCCTTTCACTTGTGACATGAAATATATGGAGCAAGCTCATGAATGAATTGACATACATAGTCCTATAATTAGCTATGTTATTAAATTTGCTAAGTACTTAGGGAGAAAGGGGCTTGTTTGCCATCTGTTTAAAAAGTGTCTCTATTTCCACTGAAATCTGGATATAAAAAACCCCAGACATGTGGGCATGACTGCCTTACATACATTACTGGGATTATTTCCCTTGAGCTAACCAAAGACAAGCATGATTCATATATCAGTAGAATGTTGTGCAAAAATGTGCAGAGCATTTTTTCACATAACATTCATTTTCCTTCCCATTGTAAATTATGAATCACGTAAACATCATGAATTACAGAATTTTGTTGGTCTGGGGTTTTTATTTTTTCACTGTGACCCTAAAAAATACGTATTGCAAGACTAATTATACCAGGCAGTATAGTAACTTCTTCCAGGAAAATTATTTTTCAATCCTACCCTTGTTGCTGTGTAACCACATAGTCACTTGCTTGAATTGCCTTAGAAAACTTGTGATAATGAAACAATGATTTTAGAACCCAGATACACACATTCATTCACACTGACTTTGGCTAGAAAGCATGTTTGTATAGGAAGATCGGCACTGATTAGAAAAGAGATCCATATTAAGTACTTAAACATTAGCCTTGGTTATGTGGAAATTGCCTTAAAAATGTGAAAAGAAACTGCATTCTAAATAGTGTAGAGTAAGACTCTAATTCACAAATTCTTCAGGAGAGCTCTGTCACTCACTCAGGAGTCCCTTTAAAGCTTGTGCTGCGAAAGCATAAGAAAAAGACAGCATAAAAAAAAGAACCACCCCAACTGAAAGATTCCAGAGTATTGAAAGCCCTCCAATATGGCAACTGAGCAGTACCATAAGTTGATATTTCCGTGCAGAGCCTTACTTTTAATGCCACACCTCTTTAGAGTGATGAACAGGCACTTGTGATTTCCAATCAACCATTTAGCAACAGTTTCTGCAACATGTAGACCAAGTGTTTTAATATGTCAAGCTTTTTTCAAAACATGCATACAATAACAGTACAAAAGCATAGTTGAAAATGAGGGAACCTGTATCTGAGAGGTTTTTCCATTTCCCTCAGGGTACCTGAAAGGATATTCAGTTAAGTCAGGGACAAAGAGACCCACTCCAATATTATAATTATGAGTTTAGGGTTCATTCTCACATCCACAAGGATTAAATTTAAAATTCATAATAAAACAGTGGAGAATGCACAGCATAAACCAATAGGAGAACATAAACAGAAGGGAGCTGTTAGGTACATTGACAAGTAGTCTAACTTCAGGCTTTCCTTACAGTCATTGGAGAGGGTTAAGCTGAGGAGGTTAAGCTCTGAGGAGCTCAAGGGGTGGTTATTATTTATACAGCACATTAACTGCACAGGAGTATATAAGAGGTCTATAGTTCAGGAGCTGGACATGAATACTCCCCAGAAGGTATGGAGTTTGCATTTCTATTTGCCACTCTCCCCATTTGCCCTGTGCACTCCTCCAAGCGACATTATAGGAGACTAAGAAACTTTCTAATTTACATCAGCCAGAAACAGCTGTTATCAGTGACCTAGACTGAAGTTTCTCTGACTATGAGCTCCTATCTGATAGTGTTAAAGAACAAGTTCTATGTTGGCTGTTTGTCCCTGCACAGAACAAAGTGGCCAAGATAAACTAGCTGGGCATTCTTTGCATGCAAAAAAGAAAAGAAAATGAAAACAAAAAACCAAACTCCCTACTAAGGACCCTCATCCATCTGGTTTTCTCTAGGGATTCTTTAACATTAGCTAAGTATCACTTGTTTACACCTGAAGAAGTTAAATGATCTTGTTCCCATGAACTCTCTTACAAATACTGTCCTGGCCTGTGATTTATATAAAAGTAGCTGTTCCCTTAATTTTATTCACAATAGCTTCATTCTTACTGTATGAACCTGCTTTGTCAGTATTTGCTTTGATTTATGGAAGATTTCAAACTACCAAAATAACTATCCCTTTTCTTTTCATTAAAGCTAATCCCCACAAAGACACTTTCATCTGCTGATTAGTCATGCTTCAATGATCTTTGCTAACCAGAGGCTAAGTTATTGATGTGTTAAAGATGTAATCACAGAGATTCAAGACCACTGAAGAAAATTCAACGTGTTGCTTGACAGTGTCAGAATTTAACAGTGTCTTGCCTTATTGAACCGGCCTGAGTAGCACATGCTCAGCAATGTGGTCAAATCTCTTCAGTTAGGCTACAGACAAGAAAGGCTGTGTGAGAAAGTATTTAGTCTGCACAGGCACGCTGTGTTACAGATCATGAAGAGAAGGAATTTCCAAAATACTTCAGAGGAATGAGACCCCAACCTCATTCAGTAGGAACAAACCAAACTCTGTTGCATCTGGGTTTCTGAGCCAATGGAGAAACACATTTTCCATTATAACTCATAATTCTGAAAAATTAATCTTTGTGGCTTGTATATCTCAAGCCTTGTTTCATTTGAATATTTGTTTAGAAACTATCTAAGCAAACCCTTTGTGCACATTTTCATGCCTAGACAATTCTGACCTCTGAAACAAAACTTTCTTCCTGGCCATCACTGTCTGTAAGTGGTTTTACATTTAGACAATGACAATCTATGATGACGAGCTCACATACTAACAGCATACTAGCATATACTAGAGCTCTTTGAGCTCTCCACCCTGGCTTAGAGCTAACAGAAGTCAAGACTAATCCACCACCCAGTAAGGCAGCTCATATTACACTTCAGAAAAGGGAATGTGACAGACCTGAACCTCCACTTCCAGTAGTCAGCACCTCTTTGACACAGCTGTGATTAGTGACTATATGACACATGTTTAGGTTCAACAGAATACATCCTTGTCACATGTACATCATGACTTCCTCAGTTGTATGTGTATTCATGGTTATCTTCACTATCTTGACACTAGTAGCTTTGTGCTGTTTAAGAAATTAAATATGAGTGAGACCTGCTCTAAATCCCAACTGGATTTACAACTGGCATGTAGAGGTCTCCAAGTAATAATCAGCTTAAATCTTTTGTAATTACTTTGGGAGGCATAAATACATATATATTCAGCTACCATTACCCATAATTATCCACCCGTAATAGGACGCACTTCACTCGCGTCTTCTCCATCAGCAGTGGAGTTTAGTGACAGGTGGAGGCCACCGTGGTTGTCATAGTCAGCCTGGGCCTGAAACGGGTTAGCTGCTTTTACATAGTATAGAGCTGAACAGACACATTCTGCTGAGCCTGAGCTGGCTGTCTTCATGGCTAGACCAGATGTCACTGCATCATGTCCCCAGAAGAAAGTAGAAGACAGCATGGAGACCACTACACAGAGGCTCAAGAATTGACACTGTTAAATGAGGATGGGAGCTGAGATGGCTCTGTGCACCCATCAAAGTGTCTCTGCAGGAGTCCTGAGCCCACCTTGTGTTATCCTTTTCCCACAATCCTGTTACACAAGCAGCCAGATGCCTGCTTTGTCCCATTTTCAGAACTGTTTCGTAGATTACCTGGCATTCCCTCAATGCTCTCTCTGAGATGAACTACAGGCTGCTCTAGGTTTGGACCCTCTGTTCCCTAATCTTAATGTTACTTATGTTTGACCTGGATCAGTATAGCCATATGCCTTTCCTGTCTTCTCTCATTCAATCTCAAGTGCTGTCCACTGACAGACTTGATCCTCATTTCCAGGCTTTACCCCTTCCTTATATGTCCTGTGCTAGAAGACACTGATGCTGCTGTTTTTGCTATGCCCAGCCTTCTACTCACAACACTCCTTTGTATCACTCTTTTTTTTTCCCACTTGGTAGATGTTTCACCTATATTATGTCAGTGTCCCTTATTTCACAGCATAAACTCATCATCTGTCCTTATTGTTTAGTGAATCTGTGAGCCAGATCAGAATCCCCCTTTCCTCATGGATATTAGACACAGGGTTCAAGGCAGACAGCTTTCTGCCTCCTTTCTAGCAGCTGCTTCTTCATCTGGTGTATTTCTGAACGGATGGCCTCCAGTTCCAGGGCAAATACTGCTCCTCTAGGAATGTTCTTGGAATCCTCTGGCTAAGCTTAGTCTGCAATCTCAAATCCACTGAGCATGTATAAATTGGTCCATTGTTAATTTGCGCTGGAAAGCCCCACTGAATATAGGAATATGCCAGGAACACAAATCTCTGAGATCCTCTTTTCAGCTGAAATGGATTCTTCTCACTCACTTCGTTTATCCTCCAGCTTTGTCCTGGCCAGCAAAGACGGTGACTGCTCCACACACCATCTGAAAGATTTGCTGCATCCAGGCATAAATCGTACTTGGGAGGGGAAGGGAGTTGAACTCTGTACCACAACTGGAGCTGATCCTGCAGATCGCCTGCCTGATGATGCCTTCTGAGTCCTGTGTCAGCCATTTGTTTGATATTGTTATTATAGCAAAATAAGTCAAATCAAAGTTTTACCCCTTGTATATAGTAGGATTTTGTACTATCTACAGTTGGGACAGTTGACCCTAGGCTGCATGGCAGATGAGAAAAATTTCTTTCCATGTCCAAACTAGATCAAGTCTGCTCTGATTTGTGCCAGGTTCACCACTCATTACCATGAGCAATTGATCAGATTAAAAAGTACAAAATCACTCATAACCTGTATATGTCAAATTCCAAGGCAATTAGGCTATTACTAGTGAAGAAAGACAGCACAGAGGGAAAACATGTTTTCACTGTGACCTGGCAGTTCACTGACTCAGAGACAGCTTATCTATACCACATCTGTGAAGCAATCCAGAATATTTCAACCAGCTGGGATGGATAATGCTGACACACATGAGACACATCCAATAGTATCTTGCAGAGGCAGTAGCAGCCCTCATTGTAGCTAACAGGTGCCTGCTGTTCTAGAGGCTTTGAATGATCCCTTCCTGGTTTTATTCTAATAAAAAACCAGTTTAGCTTGCATCCACATTGACTGTCTGTAGACCTCTGATTGCTGCTAGTAGGTAGGTGCTGATTGCACAGATGATCACTTTGTACTGTTCTTTGAGCGACCCTTCATCCCCATTCCAGTGCCCGGATGGTCGCCCATGGATACATAAGGAGTGCACCTTGTTCCTTTAGCTCAGGCAGTGGTGTTCACTCTGATACTGTGGTGAGCACCCAGGTCCTTCACTGCTACTTTGCAGATCTCCTTGAGAATGAACAGTTGCTTCTTTCTCAAAGGACATCCCATTAACTAGCTTGTGAATGCTGATGTATATCCCTTCTCTGATGACTTAACATTTTCTCTTCTTGTTATCCAAGATGATTTTACAGGCATCCTGATAAGATCTTCTTTCCTGATGACAGTATGACCAGAAAAGTGTACCCATTAGGTAGCCTTCTGAGTCCTCCTCTTTTCTTCTCTCAGGTAGCTTCTCTTTATGGAGAGTTACGTTGAAGCAGGAGGAGCTCTATCCTGTGGCACAGATGTCACTAGCAATAGACAAACCTCTTCAATGTGATACGCAAGTACAGCCTGAACAGATAAATGTTTTGACTCCATGCAACCTGATACACAGCTAGCAGCTTCTCTGTGGTGGCACCTGAGAAACCATATCCGGGGACCTTCAGGCTCAGAGTAACATTTGCCCGGTAGTTTTCTGCTATGTCTCTTATAGTATTCCAAAACATGCTGGTTGCAATACTGATGAAGAGGGAGTGGGATTAGCCAGTGGGATTACTGGTGACTTTTTCTGTCACCAGTAGCTCTATTTATATTAGTAACTCAAACTCTGCCAACCTTAAGACCTAGAGGCGTGTTCTAGGTACATCCACATTCCTAAACTTTCTTGCCCACTAAACCATGGGATAGGCACATTCACTCTGCCTTATGAATCTGGCCCCTGGCCTATGCCATCTCCTGACACACACTGGGAAAATTTTAGGAGATTTACTTGGCATTAGCCAGAACTGTATCAGGGATTGAAACAGAATTTTAACAACATGAACATGTTTTTGGTGCCTGGCAATGTTCTTTCCTATTATTTTCTTTACTAACAAAGGAATAGCCATCATGTTTTGAATAGGTCTCATTTTATTCTTTCCATTATATTACTCAAAGAAACTTAAGCACCTTTTACCCCGTTTTGAGTCCAAGAACTCTTAGATTCAAGATATAATTAGTCAAGGGCAGTAATTCCTCACTGGTAAAAAAGGTGCTTCTAGACAGCATTTCTGGGAACATTTGTGTTAGCAATGCTTGGTGTCATGCACACACAGAAAGTGACCATATGTGAGAAAGAATTTGCAGAGAATCCGAGTGACAGCATTGAGAGTTTTGTTTGTTTTACAGGGCACATCCAGCACTTGGTGATATGGCTGGAAGCTGTGATATTCTGCTCGTGTTTGGAAGCCTATGGGATAGGAATTGTGGTCTCACCTCATGTTCGTACTCTTTGGCTATTCATGGCATAGAAATTGTGACTGGCTGTTGTGTAGACTTGTGGAGAAGATAGAGTGAATCATACCTGTAGCATGAATGTGTTTTTTATTCCAGGATGTTCTTTCACCAGAGAAGTTCCTAGCAACTGGTTGGGTCTAGGGAATCTGAATCTGATGTCATGCCACCTACATAATTTCTGCCATAACCTATGAGTTCACTGTTGAATTTATCTCTTTCACATGCCTTGAAAAACAGCTTAAATGATTTCAAGAAGACATATTGAATCTTTGCTGGTGTAAGCACTACAGGATAGTTTAACCATCTCATTCTTTGGCAATGGCAGAAGATACTTAATGCTAATACAAAATATACAAATGGTAGCAGAGGTTTCTGGTACCTCTTCTTTATTAAAGTTAATATCATAGCTATCAGCTATGGTGTTTCTGCCTCCTTGACTGGATATTGCTTAGAATGAAGCGTCAGAATAATTAGTTCCTTGCTGAAGAACTTCACATCACTTTTCTTAGCAGATATAATGTCCCATACAAGGCAACAATTCACAGCTCTGAGTCAAAGTACAAGAGGGCATTCCAGTTGGGACTAGAAAAGAGAAAACATTAACATTAGATTATTTCAAACCAGTTAATGTAATGCATTTCTTCTACTAGCACTCCACCACCCACCACTCCAGCTGGCTTTGGATTCATCTGCTGAACGCTCAACTGAGAGTATAGGACATGCAAGACTCACAGTGAACCTAAATGTGATAAAATTCAGTTCTTCTCTTCATGTCAAAGGGCCCCAGGCTGTGGATTGAAAATGTAAATGAGTGCAGCTGAGTGTTTTTCCATTTTCGCTTTTGTTTTTACCATGGGGTTTGAAGTGTCACATTCTGTAATATAACTTCCCTTTTCTAGTCACAAACAAATGACATCTGGCCACTTTCAAAAGTAAACTTGAAGAGAAGGAACATTTCCTTTCAGCTTGTTTAGCCCCTTCTTAACCTTCAAATTCTTACTAGAGTCGGGGAGAAAGAAAACCTAAAAAAAATTTAAATCCCCTAATGATTAAATTCACAGATGAAAAAAATTTCCCTCAAGCCTCTGAGTACTGTTTGCTTCACACAATCTCAAACATCCCAACAGAGTTAATGTTTGAGGAGCTATTTGCTGCTCCCACTCTCGTTCTTATACCATACAGGAAACCCTTTCAGGAAATGAACATTCAATCAGCCTTCTTCTCCCTCAACATCTTGGGCTTACAAGTCTAAGACAGAAAGCATACAAGGAAGAATTAAGGTGGAATAAGAGCACTGGAGAGGCAGGCCAAACACCAATAAGTCATACACCTTGATTTTCACTGGAGATGCTTCTGTCAAATGATCTGGGTTTCACTGAGCAGTAAGGTTTCACTACCTATCCCACATAGGGGCTTGTCATTCAGGATTGTGTAGGCTGAATCTGCTTTGTGTCTGTACCATCTCAGCGGGCATTTTCAAAGGACTACAAAGAAATGAAATACCTCTCTTCCATTTCACATAAAAGAATGGGCTCCTGGCCCTTAATGTATCCCCAGACTGAATATTCTTGTCATCATAACAATGTGGTGCATCTCTTTGGGCAGAAGGAGCTCAGGTTCAACCGGACTTGCCCAACACTTTTTCACCCAGGAGCAGAAAATGGCTGAGGTTACCAAGATAAATAAAAGTTGAGGAAGGCATTGTGAGCAGGGATAATAAAAAGCTCTTTTCTTCTTCAGTTCTTTGTCACCAGAAATACCAGACACATCATTTTAAAGATTAGATTGTTCAGACCAAAACACTGCCAGTGGTGCAACATGTGGTAAATCCGGAAGAGGCAATTTAGTAACTGTACAAGGTATGGCATTGCCACCTCCTGATAACCTGCAAGAGCGTCTGTCAGAGCTCATTCAGAACAAGGGAAAGATTTCCTGTGGTTCCGATGGCCTGGAGAGTGACACCATCCTCGCCACCACAGATAGTTAAAAGTTTTCTACATAAACATTTTTTTCTTTCTGCTGAAAACACAAATACACTGAAATGGATTTCTGTTGAAAATATGCTAAACAGAAATGTATCAGTTCTGACTCCATTTCTGCCTGCCTGCCTAACCAGCTGCCAGTTCCCTTCTAGCTCCCTTGGTACTTTGTCTTGCAAAGTGCTTGGAAAAGCATCTTTTCGTTTCAAAACACTAGGAAGCACCAGAGCAAGAGTCATCTCCTTTTGTCAAGGTAAATGAGCAGCTATTGCTAAAGTAAAGCTAGTGGGGACAGTGGGAGCCAGACAGAGATTCAGACTTCTGAACTGTCATCACAATCTGAAACAAGAAAATTTGTTCTAAAAAAAGATATTACGTTTTCCCATGAACTCACAGAACACTGGAAGGCCATCAAAGTTTCTGCAGAATAAGAGGTCGGTTTGTCATTTTCCTGCTATAGGCCGCACCAGCCCAGGTGAGTTCATTGGCGCATGTCTGCTTCCTCCTCAGGCTATAACAGCCTGAGGTGGCTTTGCCATGCCTTTGGGGGGTGCAGCATCTTTCAGATCTCTTTAAATGCAACCCTTTCCTTTGAAGATAAGTTGTGTTTTCCTGGAACTTGCTGGGATTGTGTTTTTAGTTCAGGAAAACACAAGCAAACTCTTGTGGCACAGGGAGGAAATTCTCTTCATTGATCTTGTTGGTCCCACAGAGATGGTGAGCTTTTACCTTTTTGCCAGCGTGTGGCCCCTAAGGCCATGCTAGGCTCAAAGGCTGTTACAGGCTCTCCTGTGATTAGCAGTGTGAATCTCTGGATTCTCCTTCCCATCCCACTGGGGAGAGGGGTGGAAGGGGAGGCGGCGGAGGTGAACAAGCAGCCACTTGGTGCTCAGCTCCCAGCTGGGCCTAAACTACTACAGTCCTCTTTGGTGCCTAATGTGGGGCACGAAGGGCTGAGATAACAACAAATCTGATCAAAGCATGTTAAAATTTTGTTGTACACACTTTTTATATTAGGTATTAGTGCATGGTCACAATGTTGGACCATTTGTTCATATGGCGGTGTCATGTAAATCCTTACATGCACTGTGTGTTCCTTGCAGTGGTGTTTATGCTCTCTGGGAAATGGGTCAGGACTGTCACGTTGCTGTACTGGATATTTTCAACTTGCAGTGTGATTATACCACTGGTTGGGAGATTAAGCTGGTATGTGTATGTGACATTGTCATTTATGAGTAATCTCACCCAATCTAGGGGCAAGACAGGTGAGGAGATTTTCTCAGCTTTTGAGAATTTTGAATATCCTTGGGACATCCAAGCCAGCATGTTCTTGGTGCTATGTCTTCTGAATGTGTCCTACGTCTTGTTTAGAGTTACACAAATTTTTTCCAAGAATATCACCTAGAGATCTGCCCCACAGCTTGGTAGTTATGAGTGGTGGGGTGTGTGTGAGTGTATGGGCAAGTGCCTAGGGCCATGGCCACCTTCAGTGTTTTGGAATTTCACCCCTGAACAAGTGCAGAATTCCAATAAACTAGTATTGAGAAAAAATATGTTTTCAACCTGGCGATTCCTAAGAGACACAAATCATTATAATGTGCCCATGCCTTGCCCATGCCTACCACACCCTTTTCAACAATATTCAGTGTCTTCAAGGGGAAGAGAAGGCCTCTGGACCTAAAAACAGACCAACTGATACTGCAGTTGAACCAGAGAACCAGCCTGTGCCAGTATTAGTCACCCCTACAAAGAAAAGAAATATGCAAAAAAAAACAGTTTGCATAGTAAGGGATGAAGATGAACCATGGCCATCACGAGAACAGGAGGAAGAGCCTGAGGTGGTCACCCACCCCTATCCCTGAGTGAGCTGCAAGATAGGCGAACAGATTTTAGGCATCATCCAGGTGAGCATATTATCACCTGCCTGCTCCAATGCTGGGATAACAGGGCCAGTAGTTTGGAATTAGAGGAGAAGGAAACTAGGAAGCTGGGATCCCTGTCTGGGGAACGGGGTATTGCCAAGGCTATTGGAAAACAGACACAAGCCCTCAGCCTCTGGAGGTGACTCCTGTCAAGCGCGAAGGAAAGGTACCCCTTCAAGGAAGGTGTTACATGTCACCTAAGCAAGTGAACCACCATGGAGAGAGGTATTCAGTACCTGAGGGAAATAATTGTGCTGGAGGTGATTTCTAATGATCTGAATGAGCAGTTACTTAGACATCCAGATGAAGTCCAATGCACACCACCCATGTGGCTGAAGTTTCTATGAAGTGCACTGCCTTCTTATGCCAACTCATTGGAAGTAGTGTCCTGGAAAGATGGCCAGGGACAAACAGTGGATAAATTGACTGGCCAACTCCAGTGATATGAAGGAATTCTCTCTCTATCCCTAAGGCCCTGTGTTTCGGCTGTGGAAGAAATATCCTGGGAGTTCCAGCAGCAAAAAGAGGACATGTCCTACTCCTGACATGTATGGGTCCATATCTCAGCTCTCAGGAGTAGACGCTCCCCTGCCCAAAAGAGACAATATAGGGGGGATACACTGCGGGGTACCCTGTGTCTTTATCTATGTGACCACAGAGAGGACATGAGGAGTTGGGATGGAAAACCCACTTCAATCCTAGCTGCACAGGTTCATGAGTTGCAAGGGAAAACAGTCACAAAAGAAGATTCTTCCAAGAGCGGTGGGAGGACTGAGTGAGTGGCTGTGTGGTGCTCAGTTGCCAGCTGGGCCTAAACCATGACAGATTCAGCTTAGCTTTCTAGTACATGAGAAGCTAATCCATAGTTTACATTTTCTGATATTTTTGTGGTGACTAACAGTGTTATTGAACTCTGAGGAGGACAATCTTTCTGGCTCTGGGTGACAAGCTTGTTTTACAGGTCCCAGCCTCATCTTTGGCTTTCCCTGCTTGGAGCCTGTTCTCCGAACACTTCCTTTGTCTCTGAAACCCTGTGGTCCAGTGCTCTACAGCCTGCCCCATGTCTCCCTGACCTGCTACAAAATCTCTTTCCAAAAGCTACCATTCATCGGTTTGGTCCTGATGAGAGTAGTTGATCAAAGCAAAAAATGTGGCTCATTGTGCTTACCGGTATGAGAGAACCCCACAAAGTATGTGATGTGAGCACCCATCTTCCTGGCAGCTGAGCTAACTGGAATCATGATTAGCTGCACACTCATTCCAAAGAAAGTGCTTGGCTGGGGCTAGCAAGTTAGCTGGGGTCCCTATGGGGTGAAAAGACTGATCTTGAGTGGAAAGTGAACAAATGCAGAGCTGATCCAAGCACTTCTGAAGCCTCCGAGGAGAGCCCAAAACAGAGAGAGCACATGGGCACACACATAGTGCTCTCTCCAATCTGTTTAAAGAATGCAGGCAGTAGAGACCTTGACTGTCTTGTAAAGTCATGGTGCTAGTGCATTGCCTGGCCAGAACAGGAAAGTTTCTATGTTTATGGTAAAATGACCAAAACCAAGGCCTAATAGAACTTTTTTTATAATTGAGATCATTTCCTATCCTGCAAGCAGGAAAGCAGAGGGGCATTGAAAGAGAGGGAGATTTTGTTAAGCGGATTAATTTATTAACTAGAAGATTGGACATATTTTGAATTCTAAGATAATCTCCCTTTTCTGGTAACAATAGAAACACTCAAGCCTCTCTCCTCTGCTTTCTGTAGTGCTCAAATTCAAACTAGCCAGTAACTACAGGAGTCTATCTATATTGTACATAAGAAAGATATGTCTATACCTGGAGCACATGCTGACATTTGGGTCCAGATGATCTAGTGACTGGCATGTTTTGATTCAGTAGCTACATTCTGAATAATCTACCAGAAGACTCATTTTTAAATACAAGATTGGTCATTTTTTACTTATTTACTTTTGTTCCTCATGGAGCATCCCCCTTTTATTTTATCCATCCAAACTCATAAACTCGACCAGGGAGGGGATTTTCTAAAACCTCCTATAGTATCTGCTTAGCCTGAAATGTCAAATCTCCTTGCCCTCCCAACAGCAGTCCTAGAGCTGTGCCTGAGTCCGGCCAGAGCCCAGAGCAGACTGAACAGTGGAGACATCCCTTAGAGATAACCTTGTCCATCCTGAGCTGTATTGTCTTGGCTTGGCCAGTTCTAGTCCTGGAGAAAACTCACTTTAGATGGCCTGGGTACCTACTGGTGTGGTATGGCTTGTGTGATGTTCACCATACAATGTGCAGCCACATGCAGGCTTTTGCCTTTCCTCGCATTCATGACTCCTGCTCAGCTTTTTCTGCTGCAAATACATCTTTGGCTAAGCAAGCTGATAAAAAGACCTCCAGTTGCTCAGGACTCCTTAGCGTGGTCCCCTATCTCACAGCAAAGAAAAGTGATCTCGCAGGTGGCCAGAGGATCATTCCAGGACCTTCCCTGGGAGATTATTTATGGTGTCCTCTTAGGAGAGCACCTAGAAAGCTAACAGCTCTGCAGGGGTACCCGGACTCGGTGTTTCTGCTGCCTGCATTATTTCCAAGTTAACTGATATATATATAATATATACTAATATAATATATATTTCCAAGATAATTAATATATTTTCCCACCGCTCAGCCCCAAGCAGAGCCTCTTGGTGGACACAGTCAGTGCAGATTTGGTGACTAGTTTTAGCACTTGGTGACGAGTTTTAGCTCTAAATCGTGGGGGTTTCAGGCCCCCTTCCCCCAATCCATAAGAAAGCACAAGGAGCCCCATGGGGGATTATTTTGGCTATCCACCAGTGCACAGCCTGGGTGCAGTATGTCTGCTAGCCGGTGAGTGACCATTTACCTTCAGATTGGGATAGATCTATCCCACAACTCCTATCTGCTCTACTCTCTTGCAATTTAAAATTATTTCTTCTTTCAAGCTTCAAAGACAGCTGAAATATCTCAAGAATTAATGAAAAATAAATGCTATAGCATTCTTCCATGGGAACCTTCCAATGGGTTTATATGCATATATGTGTGCATGCACATACACATGCACACACAGATTGCACCATTTCAGTGGGGGACTTTCTATTTTACATTCTACTTCAGCTAACACTTGCACTTTAATACCAGATATCACTGTGAGACATAATGAGGGCCATTAAATGTATTTATTAGCTTATTAAACTGAACTGCCTTCACTGTTGCAGCTGACTTGTTTTTTATAGAAACCCCAGCAAATCCCCAAAGTCACACAAGAGCCCAACAACCTTTAGCTGATGACAGTGTAAATATCAAATTTACCAGGGGTAGCAAGTAGCAAACACAGTTCTGGTATGTTATTTAAAAACCTGCCATGAGGTGTAGTACGTAATTATCAACTCATAAGCGGAGAGTTGCTTTGGAAGGAAATATGAGAAGAATTTGACAGGATTTAGTGATATTTTAATGGATATAGTTTACTTATAAGCAATCAGGAAGCTCTTGTATACTAGCTGCAGTATGATCCAATGACCATTGAAGTAAAAGGAAAGACTGAAGCCAGTTATATGGGTTAGTCTAACATGGGTTTTAGTTCTAATACATGAGATAGATATACTTGAAGTGCCCACATATTTATTAAAGTCTATATGGAAAGTAAGTTTATACTTTAGTTAAGTTCAGGCACAAAGAGTGAGAGCCCAGTGGGTGCTGGTTGTCTAAATGGGGTATATCTATGAGCGCACAGGTAAATTCATTTATAGTTTTTCACTAGCCAACATGCCTTTCTCACAGGTGGTTGTCTGTAGTGAAGTTTTTTTCTGATTTTCAAGAATGAATGTTTCTTCTTTTGCACTGTATTTCCTTATCGCTCATTTCAAACATTTAGGGCACTGTGATAATGGGGTCTTCTCAGTGCCCTAAGCACAGGTGGAGGTAAGTGTGGTGCCAACATGGAAGAGGATTCCACTGCTCACCACCTACTCTCAGGGGCTTGTTTGAGTTGGAAACACTGCTAAGGTGCCTAGCTGCAGTGAAGTCCCCTGACTGTGGGGACAGGCAGACTGAGCAGGGAACTCTGTCCCAGCAAAACCCCAGGAGGGTTGGGCTCAGTGTCCCAGCCCCACAAATGTCACAAGGGCTGGGATCCTGGAATTGTGCCAGGGTCACACTGCCCTTTAATCCTCACTTTCTGATAGTCCCACACGTACGAGGATGATGGGAAAGGTTCCAACCCTCTCAAGATATTTCTTGAGCTGTTCCTTCAGGGCAAAAACAAATGGGCAAGTCCCTGGAGCGAGTTCGGCCAGAGATGGCTCTGCATCAGCAAAAAGAAATCAGAAAGGAATTAGTCACAAGGAAGTACATTTTGTTTTTAAAAACTCCTCTTATCCAAACAGCCCTCTCAAACCTGGTCAGAAGGAGAGTCTCCCAGGGCACTGGATGAGCAATGTAGCCAGGTGAAGACAGAAAAGTTGCCTAGGCACAGAGAGATAGCTGTGACTAAGAACAATGACCTCACAAATCCACAGTCTGCCTTAATAAAAAAAAAAAGAAAGAAAAATCCTGTCTCTCTTTTCACTCCCATTATAAGGAACTCATGAATGGGTTTGCATCATTTTCCATAAAACAGAAGGAAAATCCCCACTGAGGTATTTTTACTCTCACTTTGTCTCACTGTCCTGCCCTAACACCCACAGTTCTCCTGAAGATACAGTCACTGCTTATTCAAAGTTCTAGTGTAGGGGGACCCTGAGCTGTTCTGACTAAAGCTTCCCCTTCCCCCACCACCCCCGCCTGAATCACTGGCAACAAACATAATGTCAAAGGGTGTCACATTCTTCTTACTGTAACTCTGTAAAGCAGACTGAGATATTTTCCGAGATTTCTTGTAAAGCTGGATGCAAGCAACTGTGTGTGTGTGTACATGTACACACACCCAAATGCCAGTAAATCATCTTAAACTCATGTTTGGAAAATTAACTGTCTATTTGCCTGTTTTCTCATAATTAAGAGTGTGTATTCAAATTATAATTTGAATCATAGAATGATTGGTTTACCTCTTCAGGCTTTGTTCTTCCAAGCTCTTTGTTAAATTTCATACTCAAACACCACAAAAATGTACCCCAAATAGCTGAAAGGGATAAATTATAAATATCCACATCCTTATACACGCATTTTTATAATGGCTTAAACTGATATGAGCCAGGAAATTCAGAGTTTGGACTCATATGGCCTTAATTCATACCTTTGAACACAAACTCTTCTCTCTGTAGGGCTATGTTTTAAAAATAGCCAGTGGGACTCAACCCCAAATGTCTGTGCAGCCCTGATCATATTGTCTCTTCCTTTTCCAGCTTTATTTTTTACAGCCTTTCTTCTTAATTTTTCAAAAGATAACACTTTAGAAAGAGGGATTAGGAAAGGATTAATTAGTTTTCTATAAGATTAATGTTATTTTGGAAGCACTGGGGTATTTTTTTCATTTCAATATCTCTTAAGCATGTGTATGTTTTATATCTTCATATGAACACAGTGAAAAATATTGTAATTATGTGATCCAAGGACTCAATAGTTAAGAAATGCCAAAACAAACTGCTTGCACAAGCCCATTCACTTCTTTTATGTTTATGTGCAGGGAGATGGCTTCCACTTAGGGTCAATCCCCGTTCACTCTGGCGCTTGCCCTTATCAGCTTTCTCTGCCCTTCCTGCCGTCCTGGGTCCCTGTCACCTTGGCCAGCCAAGTCCAGTCCTCCAAAGTCCTCATCAGATAATGATCTCTCAAACCTCTTACCCTCTTTTTCCACCCTACTCATAAGCTCCTGGCCCACAAAAGCCATCCCCCATCTCTCCTATCAAAGCATGAAGTTTCTGGCACATCACAGTGGAGGGATCATGCAATTATTTTACACATACACAAATACATCTTCTATCAGCAGGTCTCCCACATGCTTCATCTGCTGTCTGTCCAAGTCAGTAGAGGGTATAAATAGTTCCAGTTTGCAGATGAAGGCAAAGGAAGGACATAGGGGCTAAAGGCAAGAGATAAGTGAGAATCTAAAGCCAACTTGGAAGCATAGGACATTCACTTGAGCTGAGCAGCCTGGACACATAGGACACCTTATGCCTGCACAGACCTGGCTGTTCATGTGCAGCAAGTCAGGCTGAGGTGCTGCAGCAGCAGTTTGTCAGGGCATGGCGGACATCTGTTTGCCTGAGCTGCTCGACATTGGGAAATTGGAAGATCTCTGGTTGCGTAGAGGAAAAGGCTTACAGGTCTGGCAGGTCTGGCTTAGGCAAAAAGAAACAAATCAAAACTGCAAGTCACTCTCCTCCACCTCTTTTTTTCCTGAGACATAAAGATGCACTTATCCCCTCCCAGCTTGCTTTGAATATTCATGTGGCCTCTAGTCCAAGAAAAGAAAGAAGAAAACTGAGTCCCTGACAAAGAGTGGGTCTTTCTTCTAGGAAACAAACCTGGAACATTTTCACTGAAGAAGGAAGCAGTAGTTAGAGCTATGCCACCCCTACATGCAAAATAGCCTTCCTCACCATGCAGCTTCCCAGGGCCTTCCTTACCTGAAGCTGGGCCAGAAGCAAGCAAGGCAGCCTGGACAGAATCACAGCTCCACAGTTAATCATTGTGGAACTTGTCTGGAAATCAGCTGAATTCTGATCTCTTCTTCTGTATTTTCTATTTTCTAACTCAGTTTAAAAAATGCATTAACAAGGCTCCCAAAAAATGGGAACTAGGGGGCTATTTTTGTGTACTGGATCTGATTTTCATGCATGGTAGACAGCTATAAAATCCTGTTTATCTGTGTTTGAGCTTTGTTTTCAAATGCCATTTTGCCTTGTGTGTGCACTTGCTAATAACCACTGCTCTTTGCAAACACTGTGACTGTAGTGTCATGCCCCTTCCTATGCTGCCTGAGTGGTTCCTGCATTGCTAAAATTACCCAGAAATATGATTCTGAGAAAAGTCTGAGGAGAGGCGTTATCCTGAGCAGAGTGCTGGCTGACAGCAACATGAAGCAGGGAGCAAAAGGACTGTCACCTGCAGCTTGAGACCTCCAGGGAAAACATAGTTTCTGATTTTTTTTTGTAAGTAAACAGGATTGCCTCAGAGAGACAGCTGACTCCATCTTCAGCTTCCCGTGCAACACCTGCAGCTCCACACATTTGGCTAATGTTTGGGTCAAAAAAAGGGTAACATTAATATAATCAAAAGTAATGTAATGAATTTAACTGAATGAATTTCTAAACAGTGAAAGGTCTTTTGGGCTCCGGACTGCTGGGATTCTGGGCCTGAAACTTGTCAGTCTTTTCCAGAAATGCCAGTGGGCATTAGAAAAGATATTGAGTATACTCTCATCAACAGCTTGATTGACCCTGTGTTCCCAGGGAGCTTAGAAAGGCTTCCACCCACATGGAGACATTTCCAGCACCCTCAAAATATAAGCTTTAGGGCTTCAGCTCTGATTCCCTCCCTCTCCTCCATTTCCTACTGGAGATAATGGGACCAGTGCTGAAGAGCACAGTCCTGGCATTGCCCACTGTACAGCTGAACATAAAGAGCACGCAGGATTCGCACTCTGAAAAGAAACATCTCTAAAGCACATCTTGAGTATTCCCTTGACTCTAGATCATCTTATTTACTTTGTCCAATTCCTTAAGATGCATTTTTATTCCCAGCTTTGCTCACACTTCTTCCAGAGCTCTATCAGTTCCTCTCCATCGGCCTGTTCCTTAATTTACATCTCTCAATACAGATCTTCTCTGTGGCTGAAAGGATGTCCCCTCCCCCCTCAACCCTGCAGCTTCTCATAAATCTTTAAAAAACCCCTGATGATAAAGAGCAGCTTGTTAGTTTTTCTCACTGTGTTGGCAAGTCAATTAGCCTGGAGGAATAAGAAGCTTTCTGCCCTCGTGCCAATGAGGCACAGCCTCCCCTCCACCGCTGCCAGCAGTCTCTAAGGGTACAGATTAACAAAACAAGAACCTCTAAAAATGAGACACTGTAAATTCATGTAAAAGGTTTCAGGTTACTTTGTGTGGTCAGGAACACCAATGAGGTAGAGAAGTGAAAGCTGTTTTCTTGTAGTACCACTTAAAGACAAATATATGCAAAACTGCTGTGGGCAGCAGAAAATTGTTTGCCACATGGACAGATTTCACACAGAATAAGCCATGTGGTTTGGATGCATATTCAGGGTACTGAATGAGAGGAGGTGAGGATGAGAGTTTCATGGGGTGTGTGTATGTGTCCATATCAGTATGTGTCTCTACGAAGTCCACACTATAAGATATATCATTTCAAACTGAAGGAACTCAAGAAAATACTGTCAGAAGCAAGTGGTGTGTGCAGGAAAGAACAGATTTAAAACATGAAATGTCCTTTTTATTCTTTATTTCTAGCCCACTCAAGTTTCAGTTGTTTCAAAGGACTTTCCTAAAAGAAAGAATGCCTGAGCAGCAACTTGAGCTTATGCTTTGTGTTGAAGTCTGAGGCTTGAGCTTGTGAAAGTATTTTGCTTTATCTCTGACTCAAGACACAAGCTGTTCAGTTCACTAACACAGCTCAGAGCCTACAAATTATCACATGGTTTGCTCCTTTAACCCAGGCAGTTACTTGAAGGATTCATCCTGGTTTTTTTGTTTATCTCCCAGTAGAAGAGCTTTTTTAAATTCAGTGATACACTTTTTGGGTATTAGCCATTGTGACACTGAGTGCACAGGTGCTCTGAAACACATCCTGTATTAGGTTACAGAATAGCTCTGATCTGATCTCTTGACTTTTGGATCTGATTGTTAAAAAAACAAAAAGAAGAAGAAAAAGCAGCAAATGTCTACATTTTATTAGAACTTTCCATCCAGCAAACAGGCCAGGAGAGTTTCTTAATCCTATATGTTTCATTCTGGGACCTTATGTGTAATATCAAACAGATTAAATGAATTGCATCACTCCCTGATTCAGCATATGCAGACCTTTGCCATTGAAATTTCCCAGTCAATTCATCCTCTTCCCCCCAGACATAAATAAAGTCAGGATTGGAAGATTCTCTTCAAGGAAATTTATCTCTTTGACAGTCAAACAGGTGGTGAAGTTAATGTGAAGTCTCAAGAGAACTTGGTTGGTAAGAATGGCCCTGCAATAACTAACCACAATGATTTACAAGGAACTAAATTGCCAGATTAGGCTTTGATAATTTTTCAGCTCTTGACTTCATTATTACCTTGCGGATCTGGATCTTACATCACCTCTAGGAATGTCTGGGATCAAATTAAAGTGGAAACACCTGGTTAAAAGTCAGTTCAAAATACAGATTTAAGAACTAGGGGGCTATTTTTGTGTACTGGATCTGATTTTCATGCATGGTAGACAGCTATAAAATCCTGTTTATCTGTGTTTGAGCTTTGTTTTCAAATGCCATTTTGCCTTGTGTGTGCACTTGCTAATAACCACTGCTCTTTGCAAACACGCTCACTGCTTAGACATCTACAAATCTGACATGTGAATTAGACTTAGCAGTTAAATGAAGTGTCCAAGTGAGGTAAACTGCAAACTCTGAGATTTAGAACAAGATGAAAATCTGTGGTTTGATCTGACACAGCATGACTATCTAAGGAAGAAAGCAGAGGTACTCATTCATCAAGAATTTGCAAAGAAGTATGGTGATCCAGTAGTTAAGATGACATGCAAGCCTTTCTTTTTTTTTTTTTTTAAATAAAGTGTGAGATCCAAATAACAACTTTTACCAGGAATTTGTAGCCTGAAAAATCCAGTGGAATGCTTAGAAGCACAGAGGGCACTGATTTAATGACTGGAGACACAGTACTGCTACAGAGCACTGTTTGAGAAGGGTCTCCTGCAAGCCTTTATGCCTTCATCCACTTTGCATCTCAGTTGTCCTTCTCCAGCTCTTATGCTGGGCTGGGAAGCTGCAGCCTGAATTCATGGCTGGGTTACTGTGAGCCAGGGACTTCAGTGCTGACACAGGACAGGCAAAGCTGTATGACAGAATGGCAGTAGGACCCTTTCATGGGACACCAGGTGGAAAGTCAACAATTTGTCTAGTCCAGACTGCTGCCAGGTCATCTAATGAGAAGATAAAGAAAAAAGAAATTATCTGTGTATGTACTGCTGCTGCTGCCACACAGGCCAAAGCTGTTTCAACAGAGAAAGCCTCCACCTCTCAATAAGTCCCATTAATTTTAACAGAAGCCTGCCTGGATGGCTTGAAGTGACAGATCTGGCCTAACAACCTTGATCCTTGGAAAGTAAGTCATTCAACCACAGTTGTCATCTGGAATGGCTTAACTTGATCTGGAGCCATTCCTCAAGGGTACTGCAGCACATGGCTGATAGCAATGGTGGGCACGACATGCTGTTCAGAGATCAGGGCACTGGTGAGGCTGGGAAGGGCTTGTCTCTATGTTTCAGCAACTGATGCATTGCTTTGTCCTCTTTAAGGGGTGAGGTTCTCCCACGCATGGTGCCTTTCTGTTTGAAAAAGCTGCATATGCAAGTTGCTCCTACCTGGGGAGAAGTCAAAGGTGCATGGCAGAAAACAACTGAAGCTACCTGGAGACACTGCTCTGCTTGAGAAGTCAGAGATTCTTAACTATCTATGTATACTCCTGTTCATGTACATATATTCTCATACTCTCTTCTTGTGCCAGGTGAAATGGGTGTTAGGATATGTGCTCTCTGCCCGTGGCCTTGTGTTTACTTTTCCAGGGCTAGTAATGCTTTCACAGGGTTGTAGGTGGACTATGCAGCACAATGACTCAAGGGGCAACTTCTCCAGCCCAGAAGGTCGGGCTAGAAAAATCACCCCTTTGTGTGGATCAGCCTGGAAGTGGTAACTATCTCTCCCATTTCATTGTGGGTGTTTGAAACTTCCCAGTGTACGCTGGGAGAAAAGCAAAAGCACAAAGATGCTAGTAAATAATTTCCCTTTCCCCTTTGTGTGAATAACACGATAGATAGGGAGCTCTTGCATTGCCCCTGGGGTTCAGTTCCTGGCCCTCCCAGGGTCAGACCTGTCACCCCCTGGTAGGGAGAGGAGGTGAGGATGCAGCACCTCAGCAGGTGAAAAACTTCAAACTCATGGCCATGACACTGGAGTTGTCTTCAGGGAGTGGGACTAGAGGAAAAACTCCAGACAGTGACAGAACAGGAAGTTACAGCAGCTGTAGGAGCTGCGGTTAATGAATTTCCCAGTGGGGCTTTAGCTTTTGCTCTGCCTTGCTCCCTTTGGCCCAGAGTGCCATATTAATTTCTCTGCTTCCCAGCCATCCTAGTCCCACAACCTGTTTTGTGTAAGAATTTTCAAGGCAGCAGATTGTGTTATGAGTCCCCAGTGAGAGAATAATTTTTGATCTGATTCCAAACATTTAGTAACAAAAGGCTTAGTAACAAGGTGAATCCCAGGAACACTGACAGCATCCCCACATCTGATCATTCAAGCATCAGGACAAAGGCAAAAATGAAAATATGCATTTTTTGAGAAAACAAGATACTTGGGTCCCACAAGCTCAAATGTTGTGGAATTTCATGTGCAGCTCTGCCCCTTCAGTAAAAAGGGGTGACCTTGACTGACCTGACCACTCTTACTGGATGCTCTAGGTCTATGCAAGAACAATTTGCATTTTCAGAACCACCCTACAATTCTTCAGAAATTCCCAGTTTAGCCCTGGGACTAACAAAGTGCCTTTTGCACATGTTAACAGATGATGTATTGTGTGAGTCACGTGTTATTTTTAAATATCAAAATTGTTAGAGACCAGAGAAGTGGTCAATTCTGTAAGTTCAGAAATAAAATATAGAGAACATTTGTTTAAGTGACTTTTATTTTGAGCCACTGCAAGCAGAAAAGAGTTGGCATTTCTTATCAGGTGGTTTGGATTGTGGATACAAGTGAGAGATGAGAAAAATCCATGTATCAATGTTTTTGCTGGACTGTTCTAGTTATGATCCCTACCACCTTGGTCTCATCTGCCTTGCACTTATTTCCAACCACTGTGAGCACTTGCTGGACAAGAATCTGGTAATCCTCAGCATTTCAAGGATTGCAGTTCACAGGCAAGTCCTGGGAAAGCAGAGGTCTCGAGGAAATACTGGTCCCTTGGAGCCACATCTACATTAGGGCTCCCACTGTTGTTACAGAAGCGAGGAGTAGGAGTAACAAGACAAGAAGTGGTGATGAAACCTCTATGTAGACAACCATAAAACAAGGAGCACTGGCACTAGCTTGATTTAGGGATATTTGAGAGACCTTAATTCCACCTTCTCCAATCTTGCTGTTGAAACTTTTGCTTCCTGCATGAAACTCCTCACCTTACATGCCCGAGGTTTAACTAGCCAGGAGCTCCTTTCTAAAAGAGCTGGAAAGTTCAATGTTCCTGGCTTTCAGTGTGGCAGGAAAACCTAACATCCTAATCAACCTAGCACACTTCTGCCTGACCATTAACTACCGATGGATGTAAAGACCTAATTTGTATCGAATAAGGTTTGCTGAACAAAAGGTTCTTGCCTGTTAAGAAAACAGAACAAGTTCAAGCTAGCTTTGCTTATCCATATCTTAAGTGCACACATCCCAATGAAAGTTTGTCATTCCCTTCTAAGAGCTTGTTTAGATGTGACAGTTGATGTAGGTGAGAATACAACAGGCATGCAAAACGCACTGGCTAGTCCTGAGTGAATCCCAGAGCACAGAACCTTCTCCAGCGCATTGTTCTTGTTCAAGTTACGCTGAAACAGTTTGTGCTTATTGCAAAATACAAGGGTACACCACATGCACAAACACAGGCACACACTCAAGCACAGTTATTCCAAAACAAGTTCTGTGCAGGGATGTGCGCAGATGAGCCCCAGTAGATGAGCTCAGGATCATGGCTGCAGCTGCGGGAGAAGGGAGGGCTGGAGGGGAGGGCGTGAGCGGGAGGCTGAGCATGCACACCCTGCAACAGCAGCTGCTAGTGAGGGGTATGGGTGAGAGATCCCCAGAATCATCTTAGCACCCCCTTCTTCCTCTCCTGCTAAAAACCTCTCCCTGGATACAGCTACTAGATTTCCTAATGGCTCAGCTCTTGCTATTTCCTACATCTCACTGCCACAGCAGCTTTTATCAATAATTGGATTAGGAAAATAGGCTCAAATCATCCCAGTGCCATAGACACTGGCTCAGGCAAAATGTTTTCAATCAGAAAAGGATAACATTTTGAAAGCTGTTTTGTTAGCCTGCATGGACAGGGATGTGTTTAAAGGTTTCTTTTTCTCAAAATACATTGCGGACCCTCGGCTAAGAGATACAATTGCCCTGCTTAGGAAGAGGGACACAAACATTCTACCAATTTAATTTAAACACAAACACACACACTCAAACACTTGATCTTGAATTTTCCACATTCATCATTTAGCTCAAGAGCTTTTTTTCATGGAGTAAATGAATAGTTTGTGTATTGTCAACATTAAGCAGATAGATAAGAATGTAAATTGGAATGTTATTTCTAAAGTTATTTTAAATATTTGGGTTGTCCACTTAAATGATGTTTAAATAGCTAGTATTAATTTCTTCATTTCTTTGGTGGCATGATAAAGCCATACTTTCTAGGATATCAGGCTAACTAGGATACCAGGGTTTGGGGCTTTATATAACTACATTTCTAACATTGTCCTAGCTTTTTTTTGCAAGGGAGGGGAGCAGCTATGTGACTAAACACCTGGAGTTTAGGATTAGGAGCTTCATGACAAAGTAAGCTTTAAATCAGGTGCCCTCATCAACCAGTTCTGCCTAACCCGCTGTTCTGGGGGCTGTTAGAAGACCTTATATTTGTGATAGACAGTTTTATTTCCTGTTTTTGTTCATAGCTGTGGGGTATGAACTTGACAGCATTGGAAAATTGAGTAGAGCCCCAAAGCTTCTGTACTTGGAAAGCTTGATTTTAAAGCATTAATGGACAAAAACAGAATCTGAGGCTAAATACTTACTGGATTACCACTTTGCGTTATGATCATCTGGTTTTGTTGAACAGATACTTAGGACTTGTCTACTCAAAGACATTGGGGAAGATTAGGCAACAAATTCAGAGTTAAAGTTAATGCTTTTATATACATTAAACCCTTGCACAGATGCACTTCTAGAACCATAGTGGTCTGCAACAAAATCCTTTCATTTATGTGTGTTTGCTACACAGCTTTGATTCCTTTGAATTTTCCCAAGTTGATCCTGAAGACAAGGCTCATCAGAGTTCATCTACACACAAAAGTGACAACAGTGGTTTTTGATGATGGTGTTTAAATGTAAAGAATAATGCTTGCTCCTTAATTATTTATTCATTATGAAGCAAAAAGGATTGCTCCTGATTAGCTTGCCTCACCCAGAGGCCTTCTGCACAAGTCATTATGATGTAAACAAAAGTACACCCGTGTATGTGTGTTAACAACTCTACATACTCCACCCGAACAGGCCTACCAAGGTGTGAGGGAAAGAACAATTTATACTATAGTGGACATCTAGCTTAGGTGCTCCAAGCTGCAGCTATACATAAAATAACCAGCAGGGACATGGTACAAAAAACTACTAACACCAAAATCAAAGATACCTGAAGCCCAAACTTGTCTTATTTCTTTCCAATTACTTAATAGGTACACCCCAGGTTAGAAACCTGGCAACCCCAGATTCCTTTTAAAGACTAGGAAATGGAAGAGAGGGAAGACTCACTTTGAGAACAGCTCAAATTTTACATAGAGAAGTTTGTTCCCCCAGACACCTCTGTTATATGATTCAGAGGAAAAGTCTAGGTTTACAGGCTCCTATTTAGCTATATAAGTTAATGAGACTAATCCACACTCTACTATTCACTGAGACTGTCAATATAGAAGGTTGGTATAGGAGATATGAATTCAGATGACTCTACATTTTCTTTCAACACAGTCAAGCTGTTAAGAGATGCTAATTCACTTTCATAGCATGCCTATTAACCAGAAACCAGACTCCTTTTTTTCTTAAAGAATCACACAGTCACAGAATAGCTGAGGTAGGAAGGTACCACTGGAGGTCATCTGGTCCACCCCCCCTGGCTCAAGCAGATGGTTACCCAGGACCATGTCCAGATGGCTTTTGAATATGTCCAAGGATGAAGACTCCACAATCTCCTTGGGCAACCCGTGCCAGTGCTCAGTCACCCTCATAGTGAGAAAGTGTTTCATGACATTCAGAGGGAACTGCCTGTCTTTCAGTTTGCACCCATGGTCTCTGGTCCTATCACTGGGCACCACTGGGAAGAGCCTGGCTCTAAAAAGCTACTTGTGTAGACATTTACTTTGGAACTACACAGACAGACTCTCAAAGTGTAAGCCCAGGAATAAGATACCACAAGGTAAGCCTGGTCATCAGCACACTTCTGATATATCTGATATATTGTGGTAGCTGCCTGTGCATTTATACTTACTACAGGGCAAATGTGAGGAACTTTATTCCTCAGAGAGAAAAAAGTTCTCTCATGCCTTCTGAGCTTTGGTTTAAACAGAACACATATAAACCCTTAATGTATCATTCTTCTGAGCAAGCACAGGTGATAATATCTGAGTTAGTTGTCCAGACACCATCTGTAGCAAGGAAGCAGTCAGTTTCTGTGTTGTGAAAGTGTCTAATAATCAGATAGAAACACAACCAAAACTTTCCAAGAAACCCCAAGTCCATAAATCAGGTAGTGCCTGTTTCTCTCCACTGACTGTTAACCCTAGAGCACCACTGTAGATGCATCAAGGGTGAGATTTATCCTGCTTACTGGGAAGTACAGTGCTATAGAATGATTTTCAAACACCTTGTTTATATGACTATAGGATTAGCACCATTAAGATAGGAGCTTTCGGAGAAAACTTTCATCAGCTGTCTATCCCACCTGCACGTTACAGCAAGACAAAGATAGGAAGATACCAAGAGGTACATCCATATTGGCTCAACGGGGTTTAACAGTAAACTTTTGTGGCACCATCCTACAGAATAAAGGAAAATGTTCCTACACCAAGTTACTAGCTTAAAGAAATAGTTTAAAACTTTTACCTGAGCCACTTAAACTGCACTGTCTTTGTGCTGAAATAATGGTCTATCAGCCACAATCCTGAAAAGGCACAGCAATTCTCATAGTTTCTAATTATAGCATTAAAGGAAACTCTCAGCATCACATGGCATTTGCAGAAGTTTACGGTAATCTAAACATGGCAAATCCCAGTTACCACTCCATCCTCATCCTCAAGTCTTTTCTTCTTGCTTTAGTAGGAGTCATCCATGCAACCAGAAATCCACCAAGACAACAGAAAACTCTCTTGGACAAAAGATCAGCCCCTTTACGTGTTGTTTTTTAAGATGTTGCTAAAGGTGACAGAAGTTGCAGGATTTTTTCTGAAAACAGCTCATCTCTACCAATAAAAACTAACACTTCAATTTTGTTTCTCTGGAGGCTTGAACTGAATTTAAGCTCAGTCTCTCATTCTGCAAGACAAGCAGTATTCATTTTGATAAGTTTAGAGCCATGGCTGTCTCCAGGGATGTTGTGTGCAATAACTTCACAAACCAGAATAATATAAAATTAGCCTCAAAGATCCTCCCCACAAGCATGTAAGCAATTCTCACTAGATCTACAAAGTATCTGGTATCCCCTTTCTCTATATGTATCTAACTGACTTTTGAATAGGAGATTAAGTTAAGAGTCTGAACAAGTTTTAGAAACATGTTCATAGAGTGCACCAGTCTCAAGCCACCCCTCAGTTACACAGTTCAAGAACTGAGATGGACCATGATATTTCTGGAAATCTGGATGACAACATATTCAATAATTCAATAATTAAAGTAGAACTCTGCAAGCCCTAAAACCTTCTAAGTAAGTCTGCAACCATTGTAAACCGACACAATGCTTTACATAAACTTGGTGTTACTAGTTAGCTTATTTTTCCTTTTCTGTCAAGCTAATAAGCATCTTGAGTATCAATATATCAACTTTAAAAGCTGCTTCTTAGTTCAAGACAGCAATATAGATTGAGACATCTTAGAGAAACAAATGTGCATTAAAATGATGCTATGTAATAGAATGAAGTTTGCTGTACATGCTCTTAGTGACCCTGCTGTAAGAACATGGACCCACAGGTCCCCCCAGGACCCCCAGGTCCCTTTCTGCTGAGCAGGGGACCTGGGGGTTTTGATTGACAGGTGGCTGAACATGAGACAGCAGTGTGCCCAGGTGGCCAAGAAGGCCAATGGCATCCTGGCTTGTAGCAGGAATAGTGTCATCAGCAGGACTAGAGAAATGACTGTCCCCCTGTACTCAGCCCTGGTAAGGCCGCATCTTGAGTACTGTGTTCAGTTTTGGGTACCACAGTACAAGAAAGACATTGAGGTTCTGGAGGGGTGCAGAGAAGGGCAACAAAGCTGGTGAAGGGGTCTTAGGGTTAAGTCTTATGAGGAGCAGCTGAGAGAACTGGGGTTGTTTAGCCTGAAGAAGAGAAGGCTGAGGGGTGACCTTATTGCTCTCTACAACTACCTGAAAGGAGGTTGTA
>VYZX01020519.1:1727-91645 GCA_013401335.1 Brachypteracias leptosomus | reverse complement strand
AAAAAAAAATCTTTACACTCTTTATTCTGCATGTAGAGTTGCATCAGGCATTATTCTACTTTTCCTTTGCTAATAATTGGCATATGACCAGCACTTACATAAACAGTTTGTATCTCAGCTGAGGTGCTTTGTCTTTTAGGCACAAGTCCAGTTACAGAAATTTAATACAACAGCTTCCTCGAAGGGTGGGAGAACTCTGTCAGAAGCAGAGAATGAGAAGGAAGGAAAGAAACATAGAATGGACTCTGACAGGGGGAGGGAAACAAAACAGAGTATATTTCAAATCAAGTGACTTGAAAAAAAAAAATCAATTTAAATCATTGAATGTATTCCTAGAAAACCAGATGCCCAGTATGAGTTTGCTCTGACAGTATATGAGACATTCATTTGCCCTTGAACTAGCAGAGATTTACAAATTTCTTTTAATCTTTGCTTAAATAGAACACAGTTGTTACAAAAAAAGTTACATCACAATTTGGCCAAGTGTCCTTTAGAGAGCTTGGGTGAACAAGTAAAGAGATGCATTCAGAAACTGTCTTTGAATTTGCTAAAAGGTAACTTAAATCTCAAGATTTCCCTCCCTCCCTCTTCTCAAATAAGATAGGGAAACAAACAATTTCTGAAAGATTGCATCTTCCAGTTGGAGACAGCTCTTACAAGCCCTGGCAGGCTGAGGAAGAGATATCACACAGTGCATCCCTACAACTAGTAGTGTGAGTCATTTACTGTACATACAGTGATACTCTAAAGGACAATGGTGGCAGCTACATTGTAATTTCACTTTGCTTACCTTTCATAGTTTCCCAAATACTCTAGTTTATTTACAGTATATATATATATAAAAAAATCATTGATTTTTAGAGTTCAATACACAGGTTGAGGACCCAAGAGAATGCCACAGTAAGATGTTGACATTTGCATGTTAGATGCAAGTGCACTTCACAATTCAGTGATGTAACATTATTGTATTCACCTATAAATGTCAGTCCATCCAAAACAACATTACATCCCATTTTTTGCTTCATTGTTGTTTGTAGCCTGTTTCCTTTGAGCAATGAAAGGGTACATACACTTGTCTGCTCCCAAGAATCGGTACATGCATACGACTGCTTCAAAAGGCAGAATACTGTGAGAAAGAGGTTATAAAACTGTTAGAAGACAACATAAAACAAAACCTCTGCTTACACTACATACTTGGTCTCCTTAAAAGTAACCTAATACCTACTGGAGAGGCTTCTTAAGAGAAAGGATTTTTGTTTCACAGAGATACTTATAGAGAGAATTGAAATTCTAAAGTCTCAACCACACAGGCAAGCAGAAAGAAGGAAGGAGCTGCTTACTCACACACATCCATCTTGGATTTTCCTGCTGCTTCTTCATAAGCAGTGTGATAGCTTGTTTTAAACAGGTGGGGGTAGGGAGGCAAAGGCATCATAGTAAGTCTACTAAAAGCAAAGCATCTCCTCAAAGCCAAATCAGCAGAAGCCATCAGACAGGTAAGATATTCTTTAATGTGGAATTACTGCTAATGCCATTCTTTGATCACTAGATGTCTAACAACCTTGACTTATATTCTAAACTATACCATCCATCCTCAAAAAAAGAAGTCCAAAGTAAAGAGACCAATTTCCTTTTTCCTCCTCCAGACAAAATTCCAAGAGATGACTATGTTATGGATACCCAGCTACAGACCCTTCCCTCCTTCCCACATCCACAAATATTACTTTTATTTCAAGTGTAGTACTCAGGAGCTCTAGTGAAGGACTAGGATGGGACTTCCTAAGGCCCTGGAAATAGTGGCAGACACTCATTCAGTGGAAAGCAGTGCATGGAATCTAGCCATGAGGAGTAATGATCACTGAAGCACTCCAAAGTCGATGTCACTGGTACAGGTGTCCTCACTGCCAGTTGTACTGCTTGTGCAGCAGAGACTGGGAGGCATTTGATCTACGTGCTGCTGCCTGGGGCATGGATTATACAGAAGCTTTGATCTCTCTGTTGGAAGTGAACGTGTTGAACCAAGACAACCCGAAGGGCCTTTGGTGCGACTGTGCTGCATAAGGCACTGCTTGTGCAGAAAGCATTGAAACACCCTCTGAGCTTCCCGTTGAAGAAGTTAGTTCTTAAAGATGTTGACAGTGGCCTTCATTTGTTGGCAGAAGGGACATATAAACATACACACTTTTCCAGGAAACAAATGAGTGGTGAAGGCTCCTCTAGTCTTTGGTGAGTCTGTCCACCATGAAAGACTTGGGGCAGAGGAGAACCACTGCCTTGCACATGGAATAAAAATCACCAGGGTTCTTGGTTTCAACCATCCCTTGCAGAAGGAAAATAAGACAATGCTGTATCTTAAACATTCTTCCCGCATTTTTAAGCCCCATTCCTGGAAATTTTTAAGGACAGGCTGGATGGGGTTCTGAGCAACCTCGTCTAGTGGGAGGTGTCCCTCCCCATGGCAGGGGGGTTGAAACTAGATGATCTTTAAGGTTCCTTCCAACCCTGACAATTCTATGATTCTATGGTACTACAGATTTAAAACAAAAACAGACAGCTGTGAAGCTGTTCTCTATAAACTGGAATGCAAGTGATGTTCCATCAGTGGAATTGAGCCAATTCCTGTATTACCCTGCATCACTGAAATGTTAGCCTGGTTACAGATTAAGCAGAGCTCCCATCCAAAAACTGTACTGTGTTAGACAGAACAAAGGAGGTAATTCCTTTAAATAGCCCTTTGTCCAAACTTAGACTGTGAAAACTGATTCTGAATGTGCAGATTTTCAGCTTATCTACCATACCTGTGCAAGTCCTAGAGAATCTGCAGGCAGTGCCTCCTACACACTGGTTCTAGAAACAAATAGCTAAAGGTTCCTTTGCTGAAAGATGGCTCACACCCCATTCCTAAAGAGGAACCCAAACAATGGAAATAAGTCTGTTGAAAAGAAAATAGGAATCTAAGGAGAATAGAAGATACCAGAAGGGTAAAACAATGATGCATAATACATGGAATCTCAGTTTTATGGAGCTTCCCAAACAAGCAATCTACATTCATGCGAGCCAAGAAAGGGACATGAATTCTAACAAAACAGCACCTATAGCCTCTGTGAGTGGAAGGGTGTTTATATCCAAAAAAGTGGCCATGCTCATGGATTTTGCTAATATTCTGTAGATTGTATTGCCAACAAACTGTTAATAGTTTATTGCTCTTACCTTTTCATGAAGGTGACCATATACATGAGGCGAGGTGTGCAGATCATTGGCTGGTCTGTAAGGATAGCTCTCATAGCCTGCTTCACACAGTATTCTGGTTTCAAGGGTGGAAGGAAAGGCTCAATTTCTTTTCTGAAATATTTGATTAAGACATTAATAAGATACATAAAGGACTGCAGATCTCAGTAAAGAGTTCATTAACTCACTTTCCTTGGAATACCTCAGCAGGGACAAAGACTTCAATTTTTTTATATTCACTGTTAAGTTATAAAGACTATAGCTCAAAACTTATGTTGCCTAAGTATAAAAAGACAGAAGACCTTAAATGAACTCAGAGTATATTAAAGCATATATAATACTTATTTTAATACTTTTATGGTAACAGTTTAGTCACCTTCAAGTACTTTTATGACACCACAAACAGAGCAGAAGGAGAATTTTACTCACCTGATTCTGCACCCTCTAAACATTCCTGTATCTACAAGATAAGGGCAGACTAAAGTTGTTTTGATTCCATCCTTTTCAGCAGCCTTCAATTCATGGCTCAAAGACTCATGGAAACCCACAGCTCCAAATTTGCTGGCACAATAATCCTGTGTTGGCAATGAATGAATCAAAAAAAAAAGGCAATTTAAAATAGACAGATACGAATCTTGTTCAAAGTCAAAGCATATCTAAGGTCATTCTGCAAAGATTTTAAAAGCAAAACCAAAAGACACCCACTGATTAGACCATCACATCAACTCATTTACTGACTTTTGAGGCAATTAGCACAGAATCATGAAAGCAGGAAAGCTGAAGGTAGGAGGATATAACCTTGGATTCAAGTCTTGGAATCAGGCAGGCTCACCTGACAAGTTACTCCAATTACCAGTTTGTTTAATATTAAACATTACAACAAAAGGACTGAGATATCTAATACTGCCTTGGGTCAGATTTGAAAAAGACTGGAGAGTTGGCAGGGCATAGGTGTAAAATCTTAAATGCTTTATTTTTAAGGTTAATTTCAATAGAAGATATTATGGAGATTTGAGATTATAATTTAATTTCCAGAAGAGTATATAGCTTGCATATCTCAAAAATGCCAAGTTCGGCAACATTAAAAAGTAATTGCACAGACAGCAGTAACATTCAAGTTTTCTGTTGGATGCACCCACCACTGCTGTTGTTCACATCCACAGTCTAGGAAATTCTTTGTAGTTTTCTCAAGGCAGTAAATACTCTAAAGAGCCTTAAGCTACACCAGCTTCATTCATTTCTGCTATGAAACATTGCAGTTTAAGGTCCTGGACTGAGCCTTACCTATATGCAAATAAGCCTATGCTTATGGGGTAATATGACTGTTAGACATTAATTAATTTTCATTAACTGAATGTTTTTATTCACATTTAAGTTTGTGCTAATGACCTAAAAAGCAAGATAATAGGCTATAATCCTAACCTGGTTTTATGTACCAAACAAGTCTCACAAACTGGTGTTCTCAAACAGCTGCTAGTAACTAGACAACCTAATGATTTTAGCTGGGAGCCTAGGAAAGCAGGAGGGCTGTATATTCCAGAAGGGAGGCTGGCAGCAATTTCCTCAGAAACAGAAAACATTACTTCTGAAAATCTTGCCTTTGTCTTCAAGCTTAGCACTAAAGGGGTGCTACAGGAGTAGGTAGGTGGGCACCTTTCAGGTTCCTAAATTTATCAGGTAATTCAAAGATCATTTAGCATTCTGGAATCCTTAGCCATCCTAGGCTTTCACTCGATGTGGTAAGTCCACCTGCAAAGTCAGTGAATACGGTGGCTGCCCGAGGCCTCTGGATCCCATTCACAGGGAACCATGTGTTGATATGGTACTCAGCACCATAGCTTCCAAGTATCTTTGAAGATGCGACTTTTATTTTCTCTAGTTGATAATTTTAAAAAGTTTATCCTAAGCAAGACATGGCAAATTTATTGTTAATTATAATCTAACAAACCTCCACTCCAGCAGTACTGAACAATCCCAAGGAACTTGCAACTGTCACAATGTGTCCATGATTCATTTCTAGCATCTTGGGAAGGAATGCTTTAGTGGTCTACAAAGTAAAAAAAAAAATAAATATCCAAAACCAAACCAACCACATAAATATAGTACATTTATCATGTGTTCAAAACCTCTATCTCATTTTATTATCAAGAATTTAGAAGTACAATCACTGTAAAGGTTTTGAACTTCCAAGTGTGTAAAAAATATCAACAGAAAATCTACAGCTTGTTTGTGAATTCAGACAGCAATGCAGCAAGGATTATATCTTCAGAAATCCTAAGGTTAAAGATCAATTGAGCTCAGACATGTTTATTTTCCCACAAGAGACTAGTTATCAGAAAGAGATAATTTGACCCTAAAATGGAAGTCACCTTTTTAAGACAAAAAAAGGAATGCAAAGTGTTTAATTACGCCATCCAGCACATCTGTGTTAAGACCAGTGCCAATTATCAGTTCTACTTCACGGTGTGTGTTTTGTAAGTTAGATATGGCTAGTTTTAGCCAATTAACTTACCTTGGGCGTTTTACATTAAAAGAAATACTAGAAGAGCTTTTTCTGATGTTACTTTTTACATATAATACAGTAAATATCTGCTAGTCTAAATCACTTTCATTCTTTATGAGTATCCATGAGCATTGCTCTTACTAAAAAGACATTTCTATTATCAGTTCCTTAAAGAGTTTCAAATTAAAACAAAACAAAAGCAAGTTTCAAGATGAAACTTTGATTTTAACCTCCATTTTTTATGCTTTGATTATAACAAAGTTTGTTTCTGTTTAAAAAAAGCAAGTTAACATCTTAAAAAATACTAATTTTTCAGCAATAAATGGGAGACCTTTGCTGGAAAATCACCCCTGCTAGATTACCTACCTGTTTTCTGAAGCTGACTCAACTTTCCTTTTTTAAATAAGTATTAAGCAGAGCACCATATATGCTAAAAAAATAAATCAGTGAAGTAGTAAAATGGTATGTGTAGCTAAGATTTACTTTAGCTTCTAAATTGTCAGCGTACTAGATGAGATCACATTTAAATTGCCAAAGAACTTCAGACAATGTTTTTTAACCACAACTCTGTCTAGTTTATATATAAATCTATTAATGACAGAGCTATTCTTCTAATTCACTCAGTACCATGAATCCTTAAACCTCCCAAAAACCTGGTCTTGCCATGTAATTTGGACCCAAACTCAGAGCATGCAAATATCCCTTCAGTATTTGCTACTTGCTTAATTGTTGGCCTGAGTTGTGTCAGCTGCATTCTTAAAGAGACATGCAAGCTACAGCTGAACCCATCTAATTCCATTCTTATGCTCTCTGCATTTTCCAATCACAGAGGTCAGGACAGTTTTGCTCTAATGATTTTCACATGTTCTTGTACAACATTTTTGCCTGCAGGTGCTAAATGACTAATCCAGACCTTCTAACAGCACACAAAAGAGTGTTTTCACTGGACAGCTGGCAGATGATAGAAGATTAACAGACCTCCTGACTCCCTGCCTTTTCTACTGTTGATTCATACAACTTCTAGGTTCTGTCATAACTGTGCAACAAAGCTAATTATAAAAAATAATCTGAGAGTAAGATGCCTTGCATTTGGTTTTTTCCTCATGGCAGGGATCTCTAAACCTCTTATACAGAGCCTCTGACAAAAATTCAGTTCACTTTTAAACTAATCTGTGCCAGGCACACAAAGTTTCAGCCTCTCTTCCCATGTTGCATGGCAACAAAGCCCACTCATTACAGGGTAGCACCCTCTGAAAAGCTAAGAGGCTTCGCTTGGATGGCACTGAAGTTTTACAGTGTGTTATTTATCTGCAGCCTGCCTTATGCCCTCCAAAGCCAACAGTGCGTATGCTAGCTCTGATCCTTCATGCTATCCCTGTAAGAGATCCAAGCTCTCAACTCAGTCCTGCTAACAATTTACTCCCCCTCGGAGCATTAGTCAGCTCCATCAGCAGTTTCCACTTAGGTCTCAGTTATCTGTCCACATCACATCGGAATGACTGATTGCCACCTCGCATTGCCAGAAAGCTTGATAATGCAGATTGAAGCTCTGGCTGAAAACCACAGCAACTACAGAAATTAAGGGACACTCACCTTGGAGTTTGTGATTCCAAGGAAAAGAAGGGAGAGAAGTAGTAATAGAATTTTTTTTTTTCCTACCACTTCCAAGGCTTGAATCAATGCTTTCTTGTAAGAGCTTTGTCCAAGCTTTGCTCAACTGGCTTTTCTATTATCTTTACTATGGTACTGCTTTTTTTTTCCCTTCTTTTCTTTGTAAATATGATTAACTACAACAAGGTGTCCATAAGTGTCTATATTTATCCATAGTTGAAGAAGATCATTTTCACTGGCATAAGTATAGACATGGGAAATAACCCGAACAACTGTAGAGCAGTAGATTTCAGAAAGCCCACTCAACTATGCTACACTCCTTCAAAGCATAAATATTATAAAGACTGGTTTTCAGAACTTGTGGTTAACGTAATTTGTTTTCAGTTAAGAGGAAATTTGAACATGACTAATAAACCCTGTTGAGGACAGTGTTGGGTGATGTCTTCCATAATTCAAGTGCAGGCCGAACAACTCCAAGAAGCAGGACTATAGTCACTTCATGTAAGCCATCATTTAAAAGGCCATTTATGTCATCATAGGAAAAAGCACAGCTCCTCTGCTCTGAAGACAATTAGCAATTCATGGAGATCTTTGCATGAGACCTCAGTGTTCTGAAACAGCCTGTTCAAGAACAGGCTCCTGTCATGGGACATCCTCCTGCAAATCTATTTAAAACCTGAAGGTGACACACTCTATGAAGAAAGCACAGCTACCATATAGAGAAAACGTAGTCGTCAACTGTCAATGTTTCAACTAAATGGATGTCAGAGAAAGTCATCTCTGTTGCTGCCATCCTCCAGCCATCTGCAACAATTGGGAGTCAGTACTTGAAAACAAGCACTGCCAGAGGCAGACACACCCTATGGGGGGATGCATTTCTAGTCTGAGTAAGGGCTTGCCCACTGCTCCTCCCAGCCTCCTCTTGCTGGGAAAAACAATCCCAAAGTGAAGTTATTCTCTTTCGTGGTATAAGCAATCCCCAAATAAATCAATGTTCCTACTGAACTTCTGGCACAGCCCACTTCTTTGATTGAAACAGCTTCCTCTATACTCTGGTCCCTCAGTTTTAATGCCTGTTACATAAACCAGATCAACCTAGTTTCTTGTTTCTAGTTTCCTTCAGTTTCAGCTACATCTGCCTACCAGACCTGAAGTCTTCTGTGTGCTTCTTGTGCTGCTGAGAAACTAGTTAAGAGTTTGACCAGTTCAGGACAAGATGCTTCCTAGGTGGCCTTACCATCTGGTGTTTGTCTGAACAGGTAGCACAGTCCACATTAGTCTTCCAAGGTGATGCATGGACACTCCATTAAAAAAAATGAAAGTATTAGAAGATACCAAGCAAGAAATGTGTTTTGTCCATGGCATCAGAGGTCATGAACCAGATCCCTAAAATAATTCAAATCAACTCAAGTGATTTAATCAAACTATCTGCCTTCTGGTTTGATCCTTTAGGTTTCATTTTTACCTCTCACAGCCCCAGATGAAGACACATAACCAAAACATTTAAGCTTTTGCTATTTCTTTATTTCTTTTTTTTTGTTTTTAGAAAAAAAAGAAAAACCTGCAAAGCATTGTGCAAACATGCATTTTCTAACTCGCAGTAGAGTTCAGATACAAGAACTAGGTGGATAGAACACATGAAGCTGTTCTGAACAGAGTAGAGCTAGTTTTTCCAGCTAGTTTAACCTTTAAGTTTTCTGGAGTCTAGAGATCAATTCCTAATCTTCTAAGTATTTTCCTCTATGCTTCTGAATATACCAGTAAGAACAAACTATTCCCAGTAGCTGTAACCAAACATCTATTTCATGTGCACACAGCTTTAATGACTTACTTCTCACAAGTGTGAAACTGAACAAGCATTTACATGTCACTTCATAGCTTTCCTAATCTGTTCTCAACATTTTGGTTTACGGCAAATTAACTTCTAACAGTCTAGCACTTCTTTCCTCCCCTTCCCCAAATTCTTTAGTTCCATTCTTAATGAAACAAAACTCAAAAGATTGTGCAACACAAAGAACAGCACAGCTGCAATGTCAAGACAAATTAGTCTAAATACAGCAACTGAGAATATGAAGAAATACTGTGTTTGGGAAAGTGATTTTTTTAATTAAATTTTGGATTAATTATTCTTAAAGAAGAAAGCAAGCATCCACAGAAAACAATGTTAGCAGTATGCAGCTCGAGATAATGGATACTGAATGCAGAAAGCACACCAAAGTAAAAAAGTACATGCTACTTTTCTACTAAACGTACTAAAGTACGTGTTTAGATCAAAGAAAGAAATAGATACTAACACATAAGGTCCTTTAAGTTTCTATTTTTCAATACAGTAATTTTTTTTCATACTTTCTGCCTTCTGTCCATGTTCAACAGCCCTTTTAAATTATTTTGATGGCATAAACAAGCTGCTTTACTGTAAAGCAGAAATTCCTTTATGCCAAAGTAATAGCTCATTTTCCATAAAGCCCCTTCAGGTAAGGAGGATGGAACATGGTTATTTTTCTGGGGCTGATCAAAACAGGTGAATTTTTGCATCACTATAGTTATCCACACCAGTAGTGGACAGGTATAACAGATAAGACGTTTCCTCCCAAGCCACAGCTACTCCTGGCTGCCAGGACAGCTGCATGACAGCACAAACAAGTGGAACTTTTGGGTAAATGTGCTGTTTCATCTTCATGTTAAACACTATTTGGCCAGACTCAAGAAGCAAAACTGGTGTGATTAGTCAAGGATTTATCCAGAGAACTCTGGGAACCAAGGTACCAGAGAATGTAACAGCCTGCTGCCATGCATGATAGTCAATCCTTTAACTGCTGTCATGAAGAAATGGAGCTGGTGACAAGAAAATGTTGTTTCAAGTTTTTGTCTAAAATACACATTATATCCTCTCTCCTCCTTAGTACAAACATTAAGCCTTCTTTTCTTCCCATTCCTCTTCACAGACCACATCAGGACACAGCAGGTTCTCCTACTTCCATAGAGAACAGCATGTGGCTACTCACTCCACCACAGAATGAAACACAGAGATTTCCATATGCCCCAGTTTCTCTTTCCATTCTAGTAACTGAGAAGGAATACACAAAGGTCTGACAAAATAGCACCTCTAACTCTTCTGCAGACAGGCTGTGGAAGCCTTGCCTTAAAGTAGGTGTGGCCAAACTGGGTAGAATAGTACTAGTGCACTACTGTATGTTAAAAGGGAAGGCGGTGACTGAAAAGCAGAAAAACCCCATGGCAAGCTTATCAGTAAATATACTGAGGTTATTTTCAGCTGCAGTCACACAGCCCAGCTTATTTCAGAAGATAACCACTTTAAATACATTTTATAAACACAGGGTAAAACTTCACTTACAGGATTTCAGTGAAAGCCATCACCAAATAGTTTTAAAAGAAAACTTGAAAGTATAACCTGGAACTGTGTAACTCTCAAAGGAGAATTTATTCAAGTTAGAAGCTATAATATCCAAAATGCCTTCTTTTGCACTAAAACATGCAGTTCCAAGACTGGATTTAACCAATTAATTCCTTCTAACTTTTTTATTTGGTTCCAATGAGAGATGAGAATTCGCACTATCATCCCAATTACTTTTCCCATATTATCCCCACATCCTTCTTAAATGCCATTATAAAAGCATCTTTGAATACCAGGTTAAGGTAAGATTAGTAACTGTGCTAAGGCTATATGAAAAGAATAAGGACCAAGTCAAAGACTAGAGAGACTACACAAAGGACACAGCTCTGCCAATTCTGCCAGTGACAGGCTGAATATAGAAGGCAGACAGGAGTCTACAACTACTGTTGACCTTGCTAATGTAAGGGATGAAAGCTGTACTTTGAAGGACCTCAGATGCCTCTGCTGACTGTTTTCAAGAAGTGCTAGGCCCCTTTCTGGACAATTAGCCAGTAAGTAAATATTTGAATAGCTGTGGAAATTAGTACTATTTTTCATCTTTGATTTCTATTTTCAAGCAGTGATAATGAGAAATGGGCCAGAATTACCAAGTCTTCCTAAAGTAATGAATTTAAAAAGTCACACCTTTCTCTGGATTTTTGATGGATCCTGTGCTCCTTCAGAGCAAAAAGCATTGTGAGATAAACATGACATCCTCAAGTCATCCTTTCATAGACAGCTGTATTAAAAGCATGAAAGGAACTACTCAAGGATCCCCCTCAAGTGTGCCTTGAACAGGCCCTGTGTTCAAAACAATAGAGCTAGACCTTCCAATATTTCATCTCAAAAGAAGCCACTTAGTTATTTAGCTGCTGGTAGGCAATACAACCTTCAATTTCTCACTAAAGCTTTATTTGTCCTTCACATAAAAACCTACTGTTTTGGGGCCATGGGGATTCCTTTAATATTGAACTGCAACAGCAGTTAATGCTTAACATACATGCACAGTAACAATGTTACAGTTGCCCTGCAACCAGAAGCTCATGAAAGAACAAGACAGACTTAAACAGAAGTCTATAATGATGATGAGTAACAAAGAAGCAAAGCCACAGCCCCTACCTACAATACTTTGGATATCCCACATTTGTAGACAGACTGAAACTACAGATAAGATCTACCCAGGTTAAGAGGTGAAAGTAATAAAATAAATACTCCGAAGAATTAAGTCACAATGAAAAAATATCATAATTTAAAACTCCATTTGATTTACAGAGAAATAAGCATCTTTTTTACTCTGTCCAACTTTGCATGAAATACTGCTTAAGCCAAGAGGTTAAAGCCCCAATGGTATGGAGGACGTTGGCTGAAATATAAATATGGAGAGGCCTGGCAGGTTGACTATATCACTCTCCCACAAACACGTCAAGGCAAGCACTATGTGCTTACAATGGTGGAAGCAACCACTGGGTGGCTGGAAACATACCCAGTGCCCCATGCCACTGCCCGGAATACCATCCTGGGCCTTGAAAAGCAGATTTTGTGGCGGCATGGTACCCCAGAAAGAATTGAATCAGACAATGGAACTCATTTCCGAAACAGCCTCGTAGATGCCTGGGCCAAGGAGCATGGCATCGAGTGGGTCTATCACATTCCTTATCATGCACAAGCCTCCGGGAAGATTGAAAGATATAATGGCCTGCTAAAAACGACATTAAAAGCATTAGGGGGTGGGACCTTTAAACACTGGGATAAACATCTAGGAAAGGCTACCTGGTTAGTTAACACCAGAGGATCTGTTAACCGTCCTGGCCCTGCCCAAACAAAACCCCTGCCTGTTGGGGAAGGAGATAAAGTCCCTGTAGTGCACATGGGGAAGTGGCTGGGGAAGGCAGTGTGGATAGCTCCACCCTTGGGAAAAGGCAAACCCATTCGTGGGATTGTCTTTGCTCAAGGACCCGGGTATACTTGGTGGGTAATGCGGGAAGATGGTGAGACCCGGTGTGTACCCCAAGGAGATTTGACTTTGGCAGAAAGATAATGTGGAATGTGAGTTGTATGTTGCAGGAAGTGATGCTGTAGGAAGGAGCTGGAATAACAGAGTGAATTTCATGAAGGACCAGATGAGTACAGCGAAGGATCCAGATCTAGCCGGTGTTGGTGCCCAACAATTGGACATACTGCTTCACCTGACCTGAACATCCACCTTGACAGATGAGGCCCAAGTCATCAAGTGAAGGACGCTCATGAAATGAAGGACTATCTGTTAAAGGACAGGGGAGAGTAGTTCATGACAATGTATTGGTTGGGTATAGAGATGGTTTAAGTATGTGAATTGAAATGTGAGAGTATGTGAAAAGGGATTTTGGTAATGAGAATTAAATGTGATGGAATGGTTAAGTATGTATTATGTGGGGTTTGAGCATGACGCAAATGGTATGGAATAAGGGGTGGAGACTGTAGTGGGTCTGTCTGAGCTGATTTTCCCCATACAGCCTTCATGCTGCAGTACTGGAAGCCAGAAGGTGTTGATAACACACAGCCTTGTTTTGACGGGGTGTGTGTGTGGGGGGGCAAGATTTGGGAGGGGATACAACCCGGACAGCCGACCCGAGCTGACCAATAGGATATTCCATACCATATGACGTCAGCTCAACTATAAAGGGAGGAGGACGGGGGGATCCTGGGAAGACATTTGTCCTCCGAGCAACCGGTACGCGTTCTGGAGCCCTGCTTCCCGGGACAGGCCCAACACCGCCTGCGGATGGGAAGTAGAGAGTAACGGCTTTGTTGCTTTTGCTTCGCGCGCGCGCGACCTTGCTTTCTCTGCTGTTTATTAAACCTGCTTCTTATCATAACCCACGGGTTCTTCTTCTTTTCCATCTTACTCTCTCCCTGCTTGCCTTGCTGACGAAGGTTTGGGTTGTGGGGGGGGGAGTGATAGAGGGACTAGGGGTGGGCACCGGGCACCCAGCCAGGGTAAACCCACCACAGTTCCTTTTTGGCATCCTCTTGACATGAAGTCTCATTTAGTAAAAATATAAGCTATTAATTGAATCACTTGTTTTTAATTCATTATTAATTCCTGTTAGTAATTAACATTCCTGTTTTTTCCACCCTCATGTCTGATCCATACACATAAAATCCCCTGCTTCTCAGACATATTTATTCAGCTGAGAAGCACCAAATTTATACAAAACTAGATTAAATCTTATTTACTGAAGTTTGTAAGCGGGTTTGTTAGCAGTAACAAACATCTGTCATGCTATTTGCTAATAAAAAGCATGCTACAGTCCCCATTTACATTACTACCTTGTTTGGCATTTGTAGTATTTAGGGTCCAGTTCAAAATTTCTTCAATTTTCAAAGCCAATAGTTACCACCATTTCTTATGAATGGTTCAGTTATTGTGGAGGTTCCTCTTACACGGAGTCAATTCATGTTGAGTATATCAGAAGAAAGCTGAAACTGAATTAAGTCATTTCCCTAATCAGAACTTAGTGCCACAAAACTGTTTACAATGGATAGACAGTAAAGATAAGATAAGTAATGCTATTAAAAAAAAAAAATCACAGGAAACTAATACCTCTAGTTATCTCTCAAACATTAATCATTGATTTCCACTCTTTACTACTAGAACTAATTATTCCATGCCTAGGGCAACTGAAGATTGCCTGGCCAGATTGCCTTTTGTATAGTTTGTTAACAAGGCTTAGTTAAAAACGTGCTGTGTCTACAAAGAGTGGGATATGAAAAGTGCTTAGGGAAGGACATAGCAACAGGAACTTTTGTTAATGTTGCCTTATGTCACTTCATTGTCTACCTCTCCTCTTTCTTTTAAGGGCTTCTTTTCCTGTGATCTTACCTCAAATTAGGTAACTGACTGGAATAGAAGACAGCTTTGTTCTCCTCTCATCTGAAGCGTAGGTTAAGTACTCAAGCACGATACCTAAAAAACACAGCTCCTAGTTCAAAAACTTTCTTCTTGAAAGTCAAGGTGGGAAAGGTATCATTACCTAAGGTTTACAGTTGTCTGCTGTTAATCAAACTCCTAGCTCTCTTACCAAAAGCTTTTTTCCATTCTCCTCCATTGTATCACTCTAGATCTTGAGTGCATCTTTAACTAGGGCAGGGGTTTTAGGTACATACAACATAGCCAAAGGTGGCCCTGATTTCCCCTTAAGAACATTTAACCTTGGTTTAGAGAGGCCACTATTTTATATGATTTCTGGGCATGAAGAAGGTCAGGTATTCGAGCTGGACTATTTCTATACCAGCAAGTATAACTTAGAGCATTTATGTTATTGGTATGCTGTCTCCATCTTTCTGCTCCTGAGAACTTTTATATTCTTTCTTCCTAAGAGGAAACAGATTTTAGATTTACCTGCTTTTAAAATTAATTCCACCCTCAGATGTGAGGCCTGTCCTGTAAAGTGTCTGATCTTTCCAATGACTATGTGCCACCAGTCATGTATGGGGAAGCATCTAGCTGCCTTTGATGGACATGCTTCTATGTATACTTCCACAAATGCACACCAATTTGTCTACTTTCATCTGTATTTGCAGATATTGCTTTAATGAAGTGTAACTGCTTCATATATATGCAGCAGTATATATCATTGATTAAATCACTGACTGTATATTTAGACCTCTTCCCTCTAGAGTTTGCAAATCCTTGAATTCATACAGCTATGAAAAATGAAGCACATTCTCACAGGTTGCCCAGAGAGGCTGTCGAAATCTCCATCCTTGGAGATACTCAAAAGCCATTTGGACATGCTCCTGGGTCTCTGGCTATAGGTGACTCTGGTTGAGCAGGGGACCTGGACCTGATAACCCCCAGAGGTCCCTTCCATCCTCAACCATTCTGTGATTCTCCACTTAAGTATACCAACTCCCTGGTTAACAGCCCATTCCTTCTCCTCTCACGGGACAAGCTCATAAGCCAGCAGAGACCTTGCACTCTTTGTCCCAATGTTAACTGTAAGTTTATCAACATATAATCTTAACTGGAAAGGATGCTGATTCCTCTGCCATATCACTCCTATATCTCCCCTATAGAAGCTCTTGCCTGTAATAAATTATCCTGCTCATAGGATAAAGACACTGAAACAGTGTCCGTTCTATTTCTCCTCCTCCTTTGGCCTCAAGTCCTTCCAGGTGGAGAGAGAGAGCCCAGTGAAGCAGAACAGAATACCTAGATGAATTTCTTGTGGAATTAACATATTTTCAATTGAGTCCAGAACATACAAAACTAATCATGTCCCCCTGGCTATTTAGATACTCTCCAGTAACTACACTTCCTTGACAGTTTAAGAGTATTCTGAGCCCTTAGAGACAATTCTGACTACTTTGAATTTTAGTGGCTTTTAAAGCTTGGACAGGGCAATCACACTGGATTCTCAACAGCTAGCAATAAACAGCGGGAAAGACAGTATCTCTGCTTAAGCAGTGCAAGAATGTAGAACATAAGTTGTCAATTTTTTTGTGGATTTCAAATGCTGAACTAATATAAAAGCTGAGAAGGATTAGTAGTAGGTAGAATGGCATGGTAAGAGGGCTGCTGGAGGATGAGCTACGTGTTTAGTCTGCCTTACGCAGATACAAGTCTAGACTAAAGTGGAACTTGGGAACAGATGTATATGTGCAGACTTCTCCAGTCGGCACAAATTTAAGGCATAACCAAGCATGAGAACTGCAGCTTTCAAAGTACTCCTGCTCAAAAGCCAACCTCTTCTCTCCTGCCCAAAGTCAACTTATACAAGTTGATATTTAGCCACCATAGATATTAATCTCATATTCTCAGCCTATCATAGCTACCAAATCACAATTACTATTCAGTTTAAAGCAAGTATTACATGGTTGGCAGCAGCCACTGAAAAATAACATGCAGTTTAAAGAAAGTATTCAAATCTACCATGTCAGCATTCAAACACTTTCCATAGATCCAGGACTAACACAGAGCTCTAACATGGCTGTGACAGCCCAGTTACACTCTAGCAAATCCAGGAACTTAAGTTACAATCCCAGTAGGTATCACCACCAACTACATTCTTCTGCAGATCTGGCAGTGAAAACAAACTAATTTGCATTTATTCAAATGTCAAATTTGAAATTCCTGGTCAAGTGATACAAGAAGTTAACACTTGGCTACTCCTTGCCACAAAAGCTGGTTGAAGTCAAGCAACTAGAAATTCTACTTTGTTTATATACTGACAAATGGTCATGTCAAAGGATTTGTAGTGTTTCAGAGCTATGTTGACATTAGTGTAACAAACACATTAGTCCCTCATCTTCATTAGCAAGTTTGCAGCAAATGTCCAACCATTTGCAAAGCAGCTTATTTATTGCCAGCTATTTGATAATCTTGACAAAAATGAAAACATACCCTAATGAGTCATTGAAAAATCTAAATAACAAATTCATTTTACAAATATTAGATAAGAGCTTAGACTATTCTGCTCAGTGAACAAGAATACAATCCAGCTTTTAAATACACATTTTTCTCTAGCTTGCCATAAGATTAGTCATCCTCTGGAATATTTACTAAAATTTGGTATTTTAGTCTGCATGTTTCCAAAAAATTACTAGAGAACAATACTGTCAACTACTTACACAAAATATGAAGTCATCATTCATATTTTGCAATTTATGTAACAGACTTTTCAAGAAGTTGCTGAACAGAAGACTCTCACATTTTATAGATACCTTAAGGCCAGTACCCCCATAGAACTGCAGTTGCTATAGTACTTGCATGCAGATGAAAGCTGAGTCACTTTACTCATCCACTCCAATTCAGTCACTAAGTCATTGTTTCAAATCAATTATTTTATAAGAAGTATCTTACAAGAGGAATAAGATCAGAAGGAAAGCTTTTATTTTCACCTAACAGTCTTACTTAGTGGAAACAAAAATAAAGAAGATATTAGTTGAATGGAAATTTAGTTTCAAAGTTGGTTTAGCAAACAGGAAGACCCTAGAAGGCTCCAACTTCTTATGAAGTAACTCATTGAATGAGAATTAACATTTTTAAAATGCACAGAGCTTAGAGGTTGGTGTTTCGGTTTCAGACTTCTCCCTACCCTCCCAAAAACAGAGATTAGTCTTAGCAGGTAAACTTACTCTCCATAAGACAACAAAGGCTAAAATAACAACAAAAAAACAACAGAAAAAACAAACAAAACCCCAAAACACCAACCTTCCAACTAATACAGTGACTAAACCAGCAACTAATACAATTTTCAGGGGTTCTACTTGCACAGGCATTTAAACCAAACACCAGCAAACTGCTCATTTTTCTTGGGGGTGAGTTTTCAAAGACAAATACTTCCTTTCTTTGCCTTCCTGTGGAAGCTATGCTCATTTCCCACAAGCTGAAGTATGGCTCTGGCCTGGTTTTTCCACATTCAAACAGTGTTAGCACAAGTGATTTCCAGAGAAGTCAAACAGTGCAGTAGGCATAGGAATCATTGCTCTTGACAGGACACAATGGCAATTATAGCATCACTGCAAGGCAAATAAGCTATAGTTGTTAACATTATTTGATGTGTTCAGAAAAAACCCTTAGATAAAGGTAAGCTAGTTTTAATAGTGTGTAATTAAAACACTGCAAGCTCTTCAGCAGTCGAGTTGTTACATTCAGACTGTTATGCCAGTGACAGATTTGCTACAGCTTGGAACCATTTATGACTTCTTAACTATTTAGAGCCTGTAAATCCTATTCCAGAAGAATCTCTCCAAAAATGAGGTTTCATTAAACAGCCACAGAGACCCTGTTGACAGCTATGTGGCTTTATCCTATTCCTCCTCACCCTTTCCCCAACATACAACCCCCACACACTGGCTAGTCCAAGTCTGAAATGTTGATTAGGTGATTCTAGTCTCTAAACAGAAAAACTAATCAACTTGGCCAAGCAAAAGAACAGCTTTCCTCCATGTCCTCCAGACAACTGGCTCAGCCAAGGACCAGATGAATACCAAAACTAGTGCAAGATAAGACACAAGTTGAAGGGGTGGTCCCACATGACACTTGCCACCACTAATCTGGCCTTGTAGTTTCATCCTAAGACAACAGAAATTTTGGACAAATTACTTTTAAGCTCAACTGGTTTTCCAAGCCAACACTGAAATGGGAGTCCTCAAGAAGCTGTCACACAAGTTCAAACAGATGGCAGAAGTGACCAGCACCAGGGCACATTTAGGTGCAGAATTCAATAGCCAAACAAACTTGAATTTCAAAAGGCTCACACCAAGTCACACACCTCAGCTCTGCAGCTGTTCTCGCATTCCTTGGCCTACCACGCCCTCCCATCCCAGTTGAGATAACTCACTCATGTCAAGTGTTAATTTGACTGGCATATAAATCATTATACTAATATAATTATTTACAAGAACAGAGTGTTCATTCAGAAGTGTAATCACAGATGTAAATTTCTCCTCCATTTGTGACCTATTCTTTCAAACTAAACCCCCAGAAACTGTGGGTCTATCAATCTCAAAGTCTATGCTTAGCCACCTACACAGTAACTGCATTTTGAAAAACTTTTTAATAGACTGAGAAACCTAAAACCACAGGTAAAAGCATACAGCATTGCATGTAAATCAGCTTCAGTTTGCCTTTGCAAAAAGACCTCTATCATTTTTCACAAAAGACAGGCAGGTATCAGTATTATCATCAGTGTGAATAGCCAGAAAACCTCAAAGGTCAAGGGAGCAAGGTTTACCAAGAGAGTGATGCTCTGGCCTTTACATAGAGGACTGAGGAAAGGTTTAGTACTAGAGATACATAACAAAAACCTTCCCTCTCCCACCCAAAAACCAGAACTGAAATCAAAGCATGAGAAGTATTGGGAAAGAATAACATTCTACAGCTGATAAAGATAAAAGTTGAAAAGATTTTAAAAGTGCAGTGCTAGAATGGCAGGGATGGTGCTAGAAAACATTCATCTTTCCTCAACCTGTCTAGTCAGAGTAACTGATGACACTGAGAGCTACAGAAAAGGATTGCTCACCCTCACAGAGTAGTTAAGACAGGTCTTAGGCAGTGATGCAAATACTGGGTTAGCAGGACACTTAAGTAATCCTAATTACAATGTGGCTTTCCCCACAGTTGAGCACATGAACATGCCTGTCTTGTAGAAGTCTGCTACAGTCACTTGGTTATTACAGAAAGTTAATAACATAATGAGATCTTGTAACATAGCTGCTTTTAGTAAAATAAAAGCAGATGTTACTTGTAGATAGAAGAATCTGGAACTTTAAACTCCATTGTTCTCCTAACCTCCACAGGAGAAGAAAGGCACACACATAATCTTTTAGACTATTTCACTGAAACAGTGAAGAGGCCCTCTCTTCACCTCTAGTGAGGTTAGGCACCATGCTGGCAAAGACTATCATTCCATTTAAGGTTTTCCTGTCTCCCCAAATCCTTCATAAGTAACAGCATAATATCAGACTGAAGTCAGTGCAGAATTTTTGCTGATTCAGCAAAACATTCCATAAGAAGCAGGAATTAAATCATTGCACTGAGTGTTCTTCCAGGACCATTTCTTCAGAGTAGATTAGCAATCTGGAAAACATTCACACAGCTTGCTGACATGTCTCTGACCCTCAGAAAATGTCACAGGAGACTGAGGATGCCTTACCTCTGCAAGCCATACTGCAACTCCAGCTTTGGTTTAGATGGCAAGCCACTAATAATTGATCAATACTTCAAATATGTTTCAAATAGTTCGAGAAGCCTTGGCATGGTCTCTTCGGGACAGTTTTCCTTTCCTTAATAGAACTTTCACATTGTTTTTCTGTGAAATATATTGCTGGTTTCACCTAAACTCTTTAAGCTTCATATAGTTTAGTGCATGGAAGTAACTCACTGATCACACCTTATGCTACCATCTTGGACATTGCATGGGTTACAATCTGAGAATCTCTATTTTCTGACTTTTAAGAGTCTAAGATCCACACACTTTTCAAATGGCACAGCAAATTAATTTCCAAAGTATGTCTGTGAGAAGCTGTCGCAAAAGCTCTAGTGTAACTGTAGCAGTACAAGGAAAACATTCTGAATGGTCATTTCGGATTTGTTAACTGACTGGGATGAAAATCAAATACTTCACATCATTAAAGAGCAGCAAGGGAAAAGCATGAATTCAGCTGCTGCTTGAACAAGAGGTCAGCAATCTCCACTACACAAGGAAGATGCTGTAGCACAGAGTACATGTAGGTGTTGTAACACGTTCAAAGAATCTTCAGTATGATTTTCTCACTGCCCTGATGGAAGTGCTGCTAATTTAACAAGACAAGAGTGCTATAATCTGTTTTGTTTGGACTTCTTGACATGTAACTACTCATTTATCATCAAGATACAGTAGACAATGGAGAACCATGACCGAACAGCCTCAATAAACCTCAGGGACTAGAGTTGAGTAACTTGTGGAACAACTGCAGTTTGGTAGGCAGTTTGGAATTCAAATTGTAGGTGTTTGAATTCATGATTCCTACACAGGGCAAATGAAGGGACATTTCACATGAGACTAAGACCCACCTGCCACCCCATCCCAACATATTTAATTATGCTTAGTGACTCTTAGATGAGTATGGTGCCTGAAGAGCCATTTTTATCCTCACCCACGTCTATTCTGAAACTGATACAAGATTGCTTCTATAGCCAAAACTTTGACATAAAGGTATCTAACTAAATGGTTTGGGTTGGTGACTCCCCTCAAAAAAGAATCAGAAAACTGAAAACTTTCAATTAATTTTTGGAAAGTTATCACTATAGCTAAGATGTTGACTACAAGGCTAGATTACAGACACATCTTGCAAGATACAGTTTACAAAATTTAAAATTGCATGTTGGTGACAACTTTGCTTGACCCAATCATAGAATGCTTTGGGTTGGAAGGGACCTTAAACATTCTAGTTCCATCCCCCCTGCCATGGCAGGGACATCTTCCACTAGATGAGGTTGCTAAAAGTTACATCCAACCTAGTCTTGAACACATGCAGTGTTGGGGCATCCACAACTTCCCTTGGCAACTTCTTCCAGTGACTCACCACTCTCAGAGAGAGTAACTATCTAAATCTCTCCTCCTCCAGTTTAAAGTCATTACCCCCTTGTCCTATCACTACATGCCCTTGTAAAAAGTCCCTCCTCAGCTTTCTTGTAGGCCCCTTCAGATACCGGAAGACCACAATGAGGTCTCCCCTGAGCCTTCTCTTCTCCAGGCTAAACAGCCTGAACTCTCTCAGCCTGTCCTCATAGAAGAGGTGTTCCAGTCCTCTGATCATCTTTGTGGCCCTCCTCTGGACCTGCTCCAACAGTGTCATGTCCTTCTTGTGTTAGAGGCTCCAGAGTTGGATGTGGTACTCCAGGTGGGATCTGATGAGGGCAGAGTAGGCTGGGGGAGAACCACCTCCCTTGACCTGCTGGCCACACTTCTGATGCAGCCCAGGACGGTCGGCTTTCTGGGCTGCACTCACACATTGCTGGCTCATGTTGAGCTTCTCATCAACCCACACACCCAAGCTGTGTACCAGGAGCTGGCCTAGCATCTTAAAATAAATCTGAGGAGAGCTCTGAGCCAGTAGCGTTGTGCCCACTCAATCTCCAGAAATATATATCCACTCATTTATTTTCTAAAACTTGTGTTAAGTACATTCTTTTACAAAATGAGAAAGTGTCATTTTCTAGAGCATGTATCTGGAAGATAGTATCTTCTCTACTGCTAGATTCCCTCTGTTTTCTTACAAAACGAACCCAAGAACATATGAACTGCAGAACCATACCAAGCATGTATAAGTTTTAAGTACAACTCATATGACTATTTCCATAGCTAAGAGCATGACTGCTTTTTCCTTCATATTCACTACACAGCATGCAACCGCAGTATATGAAACACATGTGCTGTCCAGGGTAATTTACTGGTGCCATGTTGTTGGAATCATTTTGCAATAGAAGAGTTAGTTTTGATGACACCTTTGGATCACATACACATGTTTTGCTTGAACTTGATCCAACTCATTTTTCAAAGAAGTCAAGAACTCGTAGATTAAACTTTGAGTAAGCTTATGCATCTTGGGATATATTATCATGAAATTAAAAACAAATTAAAAAAAAAATCAAAGCAGCTAATTCTGCTTTCCAGAGTAGCTATCTGGTGTCAATGAAATATTGTGTCTATATTTGATCATAGACACCAGAATCCTAGAGATTACAACAAAAATCAAACTGCTATGCCAACAAGCCATAAGACTCAGCATGGTATAGCTTCAAATAACACAACTTAAGCTGTCTTTTCTGCTGTAGAAGTTTCAGTGCGCACATTAAGTGTAATATTCCATAAAGTAAATAAAGCTTACTTATGCCTATAGTTTAACACAAGGAAGCTTGAATACATAAGTACTGATACATTATATATAACTATAAGCCACTGTTATTTTCCAAGGCTTTAGCAATCCTGTCAGTCCCATTAGGCTGACAACAGCAGTTGCATAAATAGGTATTTGATTTAGTAATTCTGCATTAACTTTCTTCCCAAGGTACATTTAATTTTTAGAATTTTATTAATATCCTAATTACGAATAATATTTCCCTTTTTAATCAGTATTTGTCTTTTCCTGTATCAATGTGAGGCCACCTAAAAGATTTGTTCAATTCCTACAAAGACAAATATACCTGTATGACTTCAAAAGATCAAGTAGTTTAAGTAAATTAACATAACTGCTTCAGTTAAGATAGCAGTACAGAAGTCTTCAAACTCTGGGCCCTGGTCTCTAACTACATGGATTTTTCTTTTTTTTTTTTTTAAATAAATATGACAAAGTTGGAGCTGAATGCTTTTGCTTCCCCCTTTTGGTAAGTTGAAGAGAACTCCTCTAGGAGGAGAGCTTTAAGCTGAAAATTTTGGAGGATCCACATGACAGGGAAATGCAGATCACCGTTCTCTCATACTGAAGATCTGCTGTATAGAATGACCTCCATGTCACAGAACTCCAGACCCTGATCATGACCTTGCTCCTGCTCCTCTATGAGTCCCATTCAACAACCAAATCTAGAAGGATTTCCTAGGTACTAGACTGATGTACAATATGAATGCCTACTTATACTGCAATAGAATTATTCTTCAAAAAAATAGGTACAAGAATCTCAAATCATCCTGAAATGAGTTTGTACAGTAGTTTTATTAAATAAAATTCCATAATCTAAAACACACTTAAGCTTTATTGTAAGACCACAAGAAAGAAAAACTGTTCCTCCATTTGCTTAAAACTGATTAAGGAACAGCTTTATCTTGTACTGTGATTTAAGATTTCTCAAGTTTGAATCTTGACATATCACAGGAAGAAAACTTCCTAGTCTGTAGAAATTCAATTCCAGTAATTGACAAGTGCAGCCAAGTAAGTTATTATTCTTGCAACAGACTGGCAGGAAAGATAGTGTTACACTCCTGCTACAGTTTTATGCATCTGCAAGTTATAGTAAACCAGAGCTGGCTTGTTTCAAACCAGGAATGGATTTTGTCCCTACATTTTCAATATCAGAAGCATTTGAGCTATCACAGCATGAAATAACAGGCTTTTAGTACTGCAGAGGATTTTATGCTGTGGAAATTGCTACATGATGCAGTGGTGACATGTTTATATAGAACACTCATAGAAAGGATTATACAAATCATGAATGTCAGCAAAATGGAAAGCATCTGTTTAGGCTGCAGCACGCTGCTAAGGCTCTCTTGACTGCCAGCTTGTGATATGGTGCACAGCCCAGTTGGAGTCACAACAGCAAACCAGTGACAGACTTTCATGTCACTGCCTACTGCAGAAGTTGGGCAGCCTTCAGATCATAGCTGCTAACATAAACCAAGCTCGGATCATCTGCATTCTGCACAGAGAGCAGGCAATCAATCTTATTTCAGATGTTTCAAGAGGACAGTACTAGACCCCCATTTCAGTTTTCTATATAGAAGCACACTGAGGCTTGATTAATGATCAGGAGAGGAGGAAGAATTTTCTCTATCCACATCAGAAAACCAAAAGCCCAACACAACCCCAGAAAGTACAGACACTTAACTACTGAAGCAGTATTACATGGAAGATTCATGTCTTTATAAAATTCATTTACAGCTTTTTGGACGAAACACCCTCCAAGAATAGCTAAAAGGCTATATAATGCTCCAGAGTATTAGCTTTGCTTTTGGACCACCAGTTTAGCTGACATGGAAAAGACCAGCTGTATAAGACTTCACACATCTAGACACATTGTTCTGTTTAAGTCAGCATTGACTTGCATCAAAAAAGTTGGCTTCAAATCAGCTGATTCAGATATCTTATGAATTAAGTACTATTACTTTTAATAGAAGTCCACCCACTGCTAGTCAAGTCAAACTTTTCTGGGATCATGAAGGGGAAGACAAGAAAAAAAGCTTTGCAAACAGAAAAAAAAAAAAAAAGGGATACAGGATCTGCAGGAAGAGTACATTTAATTGAGGATCTGTTCATATGTAAAATGTTGACCACTCCTTGGAAACTTAAGCCAGGATCTCAAGTCCCACAATCCAGGTATAAAAAAAAGAAATCTCAGAACATATAGTTATTTTACAGTCACTTCACACTAACATTTAGAGATGAATGAAACTGTTACAGAAACCAAATCATAGCAATACTAGACTCTAAGTTTAGTTTTCTATTACTGTGACTCAGAACACACGGAAGGTGCTTTAAAAGAGTCTCTGAAACAATGTTATAAATAAAAGTGTATGACTTAGGCCTGAAGGAAGAACAGCTGGAAAAATTAGGATCCTCCCATATTTTAATTCACAGTGATGTCATAATTTAGAGTTCTTGGAAACTTTGTCAATTCAGCATTTAAACCACATCAATAACAGTCATTAAATCTAGTGCACATCTCTACCTAAGCATCAAATTTAACTTTTATGAAGGGGAATACACAGAGCTCTTAGTCGTAAGAGGTCATATGAGCTTTCTCAGAACCCTCTAAATTGCCTTAAAAATATACTTTCAGAATTTCAAAGAGTTTCTAAACACTATCTTGTGTGCACTGAAGTTTAAGCACTCTCTCTGCAAGCTTTACAATACATTGGGAAAAAGGCTGCTCTGCCATTAAGTGTTGCACAGCGCAAATTTGAAAAGGCTCCTTTAGGGTTATGAAACAGCATTTCACTTCCATGTTAAAAAAAAAAGTTAGATTTGGGAGGGCCTGCTAAGTTTTGAAGATGAGGTATTTTACAAAATTATTATGAAAAGGTAAGACCAGACAAAGAAGGCTTAAGCTGAAGTATATTTCACATTGCTTAATCCTTTGATCATTATGCAAGTGTATTTCATAACCTTATTTGAAGGACCAAAGAACAGTTTTAGTACTAACAATGGGCTCAGTCTGACAGCTAATGCTAACCCGAGTGTGCATCATGGCCTCCTTGAACACTCCAATTTATGTAACTCCACACTGCTGTGGGTTTAAAAATAAGCCACACAGGAAAACAAGGTTTAGATAGACAAAAAAAGTAAGATCACATACCCTGTTCTCCTTGATTAATATCTGCTAGTTATGGAGACAATATCATTCCAGAAACCATATTAAAGATTTTCTTACTTCTACTGGTAGCCCCCAGACAAAGCTATAAGGACAAATACACAGGATTCCTGAAAAAGTGTTTTTGGCTTGATTTCTTGAGAAATCTTTTTCACCTTTCCTGCCAGCCTTCAGAAGGAACAATTTTGCCTCTAAGGCAATTCAAACAACATTTCCAGCAGGGGTTTTAAGTATTTTTTTCCAGAAATGGGCAAGTCTGCTATTGCAACCATCATTCAAAAAGCATCTTAAAGCTACTAACATGTTATCAGAAGACCATAGAAGGAAGGCTGAGAATTCATTCATTAACAGTAACGACCCTTAAGCAGATTCAGAGGTTACACTTGCAAGTGATCTCATATCCAGGGCTATAGAAAGTGACATAGAATTTAAAACTCTGGGTTAAAGAAGAATATAGTTGATTTAAAATAATGTTAATTTTAATATCCACTGTTCCTATTAAACAGAACAGTAACTTAAAAATAAGAAACCCCCAAAGTGGTGAGCTTGCAAATGAAAGGGAGCAAGTGCAAAACTCAGGGAGGCAGGAGTTAAGCAGTTGCATTTAATTTCCCCAAATTAACTGACAAAAACAGCAGCATAAAGGAGTTTATAGTTACCCAGAAGTGTGCATGACAGTTGACCATCATGGTCCTCTCAATAAGCTCATCAGGACACTCCAGAAGATGGTGCCCGGAGACCACTCCAGCATTGTTAACCAGGACAGACACCTCACCAACCTCCTTGTGGACCCTCTCAGCTGTTGAGTAGACGTTTTCTCTTTTGCCCACATCACAGGTGTATGTGTAAACCTGTAAGTTGCAATGGGGCAGCGCATCTTTTTCTCCATCTCCAGCTACTAAGGAATACAGAGAAGATAACAGGGCAGGGAATAAAGTTCTTACTTGTATTTTGACATTCAAAGAAGTAGACGTGTGGAAACAGTGAATGCATTTCCCGTACAGTAAAACTTCTATTTACCTTAATATCAGCACAGTACACAAAGACTCGTCTATTTACTATTGCTGACAAAGCGTTGTAAGAAAAGTTGCAAGTTTTTAAGCCGCTGTTGGAGCCCAGGGCTACACGAAGCCGATCGCCGCCCACCGTTCCGGAGCAGAGCCCCGGCACACGGCCGGTCCCGACTACCACAAGCACCGTCGGTCTCTTTGATGCCTCCGCGCCCCGCGGGCTCCAGCCCAAAGCCGCTCTCACCTGCCCGCCGCCAGGCACCGAGGCTCGGCTAACTCTGCCCCGGAGGGCGGCAGGGAAGGCGGCCGGGCCAGTGAGGGGCGAAGGGCAGCGCCCGGCCCGGGCGCCGGGGACAGCCTAGGGAGCCCGCCCCGGCAGGCCACCGCTTACCTCCGGGGGCGGCGGCGGCCGCCTCGGCCATCTCCCGGTAGATGTGGCGCACCATGCCCGCCGTCTCCTCGTTGCTCTGTGTGTTGATGTCCCACAGCACCAGCAGCGCCCGACGCCGGGCAAACTCCAGGGCGAAGAGGCGGCCCAGGCCGCTGCCCGCCCCGGTGATCAGGCACACCTGCCCCGCCACGCTCTTCTCCTTGGGCCGCACCAGCCACTTGGCCGCGGCCAGCACGAACGCCCACAGCACTCGGAAAGTCACCACGAAGAGCTCCAGCAGGATGTTCATGCTGCCGGGACCCGCGCGGAGCCGGAGGGGACGGACGCCGGCGGCGCAGAGCCTCTCAGCGGCGGAGACCGCTCCTCCTCGCCGCCCAGCTCCCCAACCTGCGGCCACCCCTGCCCGGGACCTTCCGCTGCGGGCAGGGAGGGAGGCTCCGCTTCTACTGCGGAGGGTCCCGCTGCGCCGCCCGAGGCCAGGCTCCCCCTCTCCGCGCCTCTCGCACTCAGCGCCGGGCGCCGCAGCCCCGCACCCTGCTTCAGTCACACACGCCAAGGAAGAAGCCCGAGCACGGTACTGCCCGCCTGCTGCCGCCTCCCTACGCCTCTGCGCCCTCAGCTCCACTACTGGCAGTAAGCATCTTGCTCGCTCGAACCCCTATATAGGGCGGGCCAGGCTGCCGAGCCCCTCCCCTAGGCTCTCCAGCCCTCCCCCGGGCCGGCCCAGCCCGCCCCGCTTTCCGGGACCCCCGCCGCGGCCACTCCTCGCCGGGGCCGCCCCGCTCCGCCCCGCCGGCGAGGCCAGGTCCCGCGGCCGCGCCAGGCCTCGCCCAAGGGGAAGAGGGGCGGCCGATGCTCCGCGCCTGCTAGGGGGGGGACCGGGGCTCGGCAGGGACCCGCCTCCTTGCCGGGACGCCCGGACTGCATGTCCCAGGGTGCGCAGCGCGCCGCCCGCTCCCGCCCAAGCGCCATCTTGAGGCAGCGGCCGCGGCGGAGGGAGGCTGCGGGGCGATGTCCGCAGGCTGCGCCGGCGGCGGGGGAGCGGCGTACCGGGCTGGCCTGCAGCGACCCGCACGGTGCCAGAGCCGGCGTTAAAGGAGCACAAACGAGCCTTAAAGGTTCGTGCTCGGCGCTAGAGACACACGGAAGTGGCGAGCTGCCAGGGGCTGCCGCGGTCCCCACAAGGTCCCCGAGGTTTGTGTGCCTCTAGCTCTCGTGAGAAACTGCTGAGCAAAACCCGATAGTTTTTCTTTGGTCCGTCAGCCAAGTACAGAGGCTATTAATATCTAACCAGCCGCTGATTGCAATGGGGACTCAGAAGTACCAGCACACAGAAGGTATATTCCGTGAGGTAACAGCTGCGCTTCCCGCAGGCGTGCACCTCGCGGACGCCCAGCCCCGTAGCCGCCCACTTTCGGAGGACGAGGAGCGGGGAGGGCCCGTGCGGGTTCCGCGGGGGCAAGCGGGACCCCGCATACCTGCAGCCCTGAACCCGCCGCAGCCGCCGGAACTTCGGAACTTCGTGACCGCTGCCTCGCGGATTTACCTGAAATTCGAGTTCAAAAGTTTTAGTAGAAAGCACAAAACCCCTCTTCCTTCGGCAGATGATGTAGGTGATTCTTCTCATTGTGTGCCGATTTTAATTGCCTCCTTTTATAATTGCTTTAGTGAGATGAAACGATACAAGGTTCTGTATTAGGATAAAGTAATACGATTTTACAAAAACCAGCACTGATCAAAGCACTCTTAACGCTGTCGGCAGGCAGCAGACAAACCAGCGAATGCCGAGCTCGCTGTTCAGTACCCCCGAAAAGCAGCTGCCGATGCTTTTGACCCGCGGTAACTCTTGGCTGCTCCGAGGTCCGCTCACTCCCCTCCTCCCGCGCATCTCTAGGGATATGTCGGGGTCGGTGCTGCCGTGGGGGATTTTAAGAGCGCTACAGGATGAGGCCCAGGGGCCGCAGCCAGCAGCCTTAAGCAGCCTCCCAGATAAAAAGCCTCAGCACTGTGCTGGGCACCCTCCCGGCGCCCGGTGTGGATGTGGCTGCGGCGCCTCCCCGCTCCCGGTCTCCATCCCCACCTTGGTGCTGCTGAAAGGGCAGGGCGGGATGTGGCGTCCCGCGGGCTTTCAGTGCAGGTCTTAAGACTGGAATAGGGCAGATCCTGCGTTACACGAGGTGCCTGGCCGCCCCGCCACCGCAGACCACCTGCGGGGAAGGCTGGGCTGGCGGCGGAGCGGCTCCCGCCCGGCCCAAAACACAGGCCAGCCCTGCCCCGGCGAATGGAGGGCGGTTCCGGGCATTCTTATCTCAGGCACTCGCTGGCCACCCTGGCGCTTGCACCTCGGTCAGGCACCGCCGCGGACACCTAAAGCCGGGGTCCTGGTGGCGCCCAGGGTCCTCCCTGCGCTGGCCGATGGGTTAAGCTGCCCCCGTGCATGCGCGCGCCTTCTCTTCCGGAGCTGATCATGGCGGAGAAGGAGTAAGTGGCCGTCCCGCCCCGGGAAAATCCGCCGCCATCGGCGGCTGTAGCGGCGCCTGTTCCCTGCCTCCGCCACTGGGATGCTGCTCATCGCCCTTTCTGGTCGCTGGGCTTCCACCAGCGACACGTGAGGGTGTTCAGATGGCATAGGGCCGGAGCGGCGGGATGATGGGGCCTAGCGCGGCGGGGTTTCAGCCGCCACCTGTCCTGTCGCTTTCGTGGGTGGCGGTCGCTGCCCCGCCGGCCCTCGGTGAGGTGGAGAGGGAGAGCTGGCCCCCAAGCGCCGCTTTCGTGGATGAGGGACGCGGGCCGACAGTTTATCCTGGCTTGGCGGGCAGTCAGGGAGCGCGAAGTGGTGTGAGGCTTGAGGAGGGAGTCGTGGCCGGGTACGCTTGGGGTAGGAGCTCGGCCGGGTAATTATGGCTCTTGCAAGTTTTGCCACATCTAAAAGCTTAAAATATGAGAAAGTTTCAAGTCCTGTAGTAATAATAATAAATTTCATGATACTGATAAGGTTTTTTTCTCTTAAAGCACCGTTGAATTATTTATTATAAATTTGAAATAGATGCACTTGAAGAAGACTTTGTTTTACTACAAATTGGATTGTAGCAAAATAGGGTAAAAACTTCACTCGAGTGGACTCAGTGTTTACAATTGTGTATATATGTTGTGTGCAGTTCAACAGTCTGTCAGATTTCCTTGGCTAGTACAAAAGGTGATCTGTTCAGGATGCATTGAAACCTGCAAACAGTGAGGACAAGGAAGATGCTTCGATGAACTTGCTTGAGTCAGTGAGGCCTGCATCCGCCTTGTATTAAGGGGTTGTATTTATGTTTGCCATGTGTAACTTCAAAGCCTAGTTTCTTTTAGCTAAAGAGTTTTGTTTTGTTCTGTCTTTAGAGCAAAGAAGGTGCCATCTGTACCGGAAAGCCTGCTGAAAAAGCGGCAGGCTTATGCAGCTATAAAAGCCAAACGTCAGAAGAAGATGTTGGCTATAAAAAAGGTATTTCATAGCTCCTTAGCTTGCATTGCTTATCTGTTGCAATGTCAGCTACTACTGCTGATGTAATACAGCACAAAAATGTACAGTATTTAGGTCTAGTACACTGGTATTTTCTTACTATTTTGGACTAAAATAAGATTGGAGTATTTTTGTCAATAACAAACCAGTTCTAGGCTGAGTAAGGGCAAAGCATACAGTTATCTTTAAGATGAAAGCTAGTCTTAGACAAGGCAAGTGGTTATAGCCTTTGTGAGGGTAAACTTCATGCATGATAACGTTGTTCAAGGTGAAGGAGCACTGCTGTGTAGCAGTCTTCCCAATCCTCTTGAATATCTCAGAATGATTCCAAATTCCAGGATATGGGCAGATGTGCCTTTTATCTGTGTTATTTCTGGGAAGTTCTAGAATGTGCTATGTTATTTGAAGGTGATTCGTATGTGTTAGAAAGCATTATATAATCTTAAGTGATTTCCAATTGATTTCAGTTCCGTAAGGCACAAAGAAAACTCATCTATGCAAGAGCCCAAGCTTACCACAAGGAGTACAGGCACATGTACAGGCAGGAGATCCGCATGGCCAGGATGGCCCGAAAAGCTGGCAATTACTATGTTCCAGCAGAACCGAAACTGGCATTTGTGATCAGGATAAGAGGGTAAGATTGAATACAGATGTCAGTAATCTGTGTTGAAAAGCACAGAATTGGCTTTCCTGTTATCTGTGTTTTGAGAGCTTAAGTATGTAAATAAAATTAAACCATGCGCTGGTGGCTTGGAAGGTTTTTGGAACTATGTTGTATGTGCACCTGAGGCTTAATTAAGTGCAAAATTGTTATGCTGGTTATGTCTACTGTCTTTAGGAATCCCTGATTTTTAAAAAGAAGGCAAGGCTACAAATACTTGCAGTTTTCTGTTTTACCTTAATCTTGATAAAATTACATGCCAGTATTCTCTTAAGCTTCGCTTGAAGTGTTTGTTTAACTCTTCTTTGGTAAAGTGCTATGAAAAACTTAACAAAAGGTATGATCAGAAAAATGTTGTTCAGGAGAGCACAAGGATAGTTCCAGATAGTTTCAGTAACTTCTGAGTTCAGTTCTTTCCATGGAAATAAATCTGTTTGAACTTAATACTGAAATATATAGAGATAGTAAATTAAGTAAAATAGCGATGTGTTTCATATAGGAACAATACTGTTATGGGGGGGTTTAAACCTGATACTTAGTGTTTTCTGGGATGTAGATAAATGAGGCTTTTTCCCTGTGTTTTTTAGCACCAATGGTGTCAGCCCAAAGGTTCGCAAGGTGTTGCAGCTTCTTCGTCTGCGTCAGATCTTTAATGGCACATTTGTAAAGCTCAACAAAGCTTCTATCAACATGTTGCGGATTGTTGAACCCTATATTGCATGGGGGTGAGTGAAATGGACAGTTTCATCAAATCAGGATGCAAATGTTGAGCACCTTTTGCATTTTGCTACGCTAGATTTGCAGGTTTGCTTGTGTTCTTTTAGACTTTAGATTTTTTTACCTTTTTCTTTTTTAGATTTTCTGTGTGATTTTCTTGCTTTGAATTGAAAACATGATTAAGGTAGTGCTTTAAAAGGTAATGCTTGCTAGATATGATTATGCTCTCAGACTAGTGTTCTTGGAGGTTTCAATGTGAGTAAGATTTGCATTTATATTTGTGACATGCTGAAATGATGTTTAATTGTTCTGTAAGTTTCACTCAGGGAATTTGGAATGTGGCTTGCAAAGATTTACAGTTCTTTTTTTTTACTTTCAGTTATCCCAATCTGAAGTCTGTGCATGAATTGATCTACAAGCGTGGTTATGGGAAGATCAACAAGCAGCGCATTGCTCTGACTGATAATTCTCTGATTAAGAAATGTCTTGGTAAATACTGCTTCATTTTTCAATCAAGAAAACAGCTTGTTGCATTTGGATGATTCAATGCAGAGCTGGACAACTGTCATTATTTGTCTCTGGAGAATAGTGGTGATTCGTTAATAATCTCTACTTCTGTCTTAATAGCTTAATACAAAGCAAGCTGAAAGTAACTTATGAAGTACTGAAAAGCAATGTAAAGAATCAAAGTTTAGCATTTTAAATTTAATTTTGAATGCAAGCTCCTTGACCTTTAATAGCTCTGTCAGATCTCTCAGTAATGAAGAGGTGCTGCAGCAGGAAAGAATCTTAGCATACATAGCTTTGAAGTTTCACACCTAATAAAAGATATTGCTTGTGTCTTAGACCTTCATGATATGGTAAACAGATATTTTTAAAATGCCCTTCAGAACTAGCTAGTAAAGTGATTAGCGTATTTAGCAAAACAAAGTGTGATGGTCACTTGTCAGGAAAGAGATTGCTCCAGGAGACTTTTTTTTTTCCAGTCATGCCAAGAATGTAGCAAACACTGTCTCTCCTGGTTTTGATGCTTGATTTGCATATCACTTCAAATTAGACTGTGTCGGCTTTTTTTCTTTTCCAGTACAATAGATAATCAGATTGTAAAGGTACAAGTACTATGCTTTGATTGCTTCCCTTTTTAGTATTATATTTTACAAGCAGTTAACTTGTAACATGTTGCTGAAGACTCTGGAAACAGCATTGCATTATTCAGGGGCATAACTAGTTCAGTGAATTTCCCTGACATAGACATAACTATGGTTTAAGTGTATTTAATCTAGCTTTTTTCCAAAGAACACAGTCTATTTTCCTAAGATTCATTAAGTGAGGTTTGTTTTTTGTTCCTCATTGCTGGCTACAAGTATTCAACAGTAGAAGCTGATGTGTCTTGCCAAATGTAGCAGCTAAGTAATGTTGAGTTGGCTGCAGCTAATCTATTTTAATTGGAAAAGTCAGACATTGGATGTCATGACAGAGGGTGCTTTTTGACTTCCTGAAGTTATTAAAATAAGTAGGTATGACAATAATAACTTTACAATTTTTAGCTTGATACTGGCCAGTGTCTGTAGCCTTTCTGAAAACAACATTTCTGAATTTTAGGAAAGCTTGGCATCATCTGCATGGAAGATGTGATCCATGAAATTTACACCGTTGGCAAGAACTTCAAAGTTGTGAACAACTTCCTTTGGCCCTTCAAGTTATCCTCCCCTCGGGGTGGAATGAAGAAGAAAACGATCCACTTCGTGGAAGGGGGGGATGCTGGTAACAGAGAAGATCAGATCAACAGACTCATAAGGAGAATGAACTAATGGTGAGATATTACCAGAGGTTAACACCATCTACAGTTGCATCTCTGCTGTGTGGGCTGCTGCCATTATTGGTGGAACATTCAGGTTTAATATATATTCTCATGCTTGGGTGGTACCTACAGTATAAAGCTACTTGGACAATACAGTGTTGTGATTTTATTTTTAAAATCTTATTTAAAGCTTAAACATTTGTGAAGAAATCAAATTTTCATTATAGCTGATGGGTTTAGGATGTATAAACATTAACTTATTTTTCATTTACCAATAACTCATTTTAAAATCTTATTTAGGTTTTATGATGGGAAACCTTGAGATATTGGCTAAAATTTGCAGCCCTCATTAATGATCAAAGTCTTGTGACTGCAAGTATGCCGTTTTGGGGTTTTGGGTTTTTTTTTTTTCAGATTGTCTTAATTCTGCTGTAAGAGCCTGTTTAGAACTGGGAGAAATTAAATTACCGGTTTAGATCATTTTAATAGCCTAAATTTTCCGCTTGGTCAGGTTTCAAAAGTATTCAGTTTAAGCTTTCATTTTAACATGACCAAGATGGTAATTCTGGAAGACTAATTTGCCCGTTTGAATAGTCAGTCCTTTAGAAATGGCAAGGTTTATAGTAGTGGGTAGTGATGTGACTTTACGGCTTAAAACAGGTGTAGTTGCTGTTTGGGTGGGGTCTTGGAGTTGTGTGTTGCTTTATTGTCTGCATCTGTGAAGCTGCAAGTATGGGTTATGTGGCACATAGAAATTTGTGCTTTAGGAAAGTTGTTGCTTACTGGGGACAGTGTTCTTGTGGAGCTTTTTAGCTTAACTATGGGAAGAAGTGGGTAACTGAGCAGCAGAACTGCTGTAATTGCCTGGGGTGATGTTAGGTTACTCGTACCGGCGTTCTTGCAGAAATTTTGCTGCTAATGGCACAAACTGTTATGAGGTCAATATTGGGAGAAGTTTCAGTTAAGTTAGTGCATAACCAGGTACATAACTTAATAACCAAGAACAAAATGACTTTCACTTTATGCTCCTGTGTGGTTTCTGAGCATAAAATGGAAACTGCTATTTTTAATTGAAACTCAGCAGCTTTTCTGTCAATGTAGATTCTTTCTCCCTGACAAACATCGGAAGTATACTGGTGGTCTTAAGTTTTCAGGAGCCTTTCTACAGGAGGGAAGCTTTTAGTCCTCTATTGCAGTGGCTATAAATGCCTGAGGAGTAGTATAGTCAGAGAAACTAGGGATATTCAGCTGGTTGCTTGTGTTTTTCATTGCACTTCTAGCTCAGCATCCCATGTAAGTAGCACTCACCAGGGCTTTACTCCATCTTTCAATTTAGGAAGTGACCCTACAGTTTCTTATTTTATGCCTGTAAGCATTTTGTTTGCAGTCCAAGCAGAAAAACTGATCTGTCCATACTCTGGTGTAAAGCTAAGATAACTGATTGTTCTCATCTCCTGCACTTCCTATTCCTGCTATTTTCCTACAGTTCTGAATAGAGTGCCTGTTTAAAACACAAGTAACCGACAAGTAGAATATAACATTGTAGTCTCTACTGAGGTAATTGGCAACTAGAGCAGTAGATTCAGATGAGATATTGGCAGTACTCTAAGTACTGTCATTCTGAAGGGCCGTGTATCTTTAGTTTTTATTCCTCTTCCCTGTATTTAGATGGTTTCCTGCTGTTTGTCTTTAGGTGATAGTCTCAAATACATTAACAACAACAACAAAACTTCCAGTACTGATTCCTTCATATAGATTGGGGAAAAAGAGCATAGTACTTGATACTGAATTTCATTAGCTCTCAAGCAAACTTTTCAGGAACTGGTCTCAAGTCTGCTCTTTACTTTCATTTTTTTTATGTGAACAGTCCTTCCTGCTATGCTTTTAGACAAACAGAAAACTAGATACTACTAGTTTAAGGTAGAAACAGAATCACAGAATGTTAGAGATTTGGAAGTGACCTCGAAAGATCATCTAGTCCAATCCCCCTGCTGGAGCAGGATCACCTAGACCAAGTTGCACAGAAACACGTTTATCCTGCCTGCTATTTTTGGTGCTTGACATCTGTGTTTTGAGTGAGGAGGTGTTAACATAGAAGTTAGTTATTTTGTACAAGACTATTGAGGTCTTAAATGAAATTAGTATTTTTTGACCCAAATTACAAACTAGAAATGTATTAATTCTTCAGATAGCTGAACTAGTTTCAGATTTGCTCATACCATTGATGCTTTTGTTTTTTTCCCTTTTCAGATTCAGATGCCCAGCTGCAGTCTTTCAAACTCTGGTCTGTTAATAAAACCATCTTGTGCAGAAGTGTAATCTCAAATGGTCTCTTTTTGTAATCCTCTTCTCTAGTGGTGGTGGTTGCTAAGTTAACTCTGGAGTAATCTATTTCAAAGAGCCATATATAGTTTGAATTACCAGTATATATCTACTGTTTCACTTCCATTTGAGGGAAGGAAATTTGGAAGGATTCATGCAGGTAGCAGATCAATTTTTGAGTGGCAGCCATTTTTGTTGTGATTAAAAGTACTCTAAATGACAACTGAGCTGCATGCTATTGAGTGGACAGGATTCCTACTTGGTTGTACTGCACCAGAAAGCTGTGTGAGAAGACTTTTTTTCTATGTAATGAAGAGGCAAAGGTAAAATTAATTTTTAACATGTTAAGATCCCAATTTTAAGATCTTAATAATTACTTCCACTTCTGAACATCTTCAGGTATTTTTTACCAAAGGAAACATGAAATACCTTACAAAATAACAAATTATTTTCCACATCCTAGAGGATTACTCACTTTTACATTATGTGTTTGGAGTGTTGTATTTCAGATACTATAGAAGTGGAGACTGCAGGATTCATGAGGATGTGAACAGTTAATAATACATAGGTCTAGGAGGAGTACAGATTAGAAACTCAAGGACTGGTGAAATGTGTAACTCCACTTGCATTCAAACTGACCTCTCGTCTTGTGAGCACTTCACTGAAGGAGCATTAGTCTGCTGAGATGTTTGGTATGACAGATCAACAAGTTGTGTCTGCTCTGATGGAAGTACTTTTCTCAGTTACAGGCAAGCTGTATTTACATACTTCACCAGTGAAGGATGTCCATCTAAAAATCACTGGTGTTGATTTCACCCCCCTGCCCAGTTTGTGCAAAAGCTTATTTCTGCACGTTAGTTTAAATAAAACTTTGTAATAGCTATGCTAATTTATTAAAGCCTGACAAAAGCTAGTTTTGTTTTTAAACAAGTCTGGAATTTATGATGGTGGCTTAACTGAAAATGATTGTGTGCTTTTGTTTGTTAATGTGTTAGGATGTTGGCAAAGAGCTGAGTGTCAGATGGGCCAGTGTTTCCAGATACTTGAAAACATGAATTCCAAAACCTAAAGTGACAATTCCCATATTACGCATTGAGCTCCAGAATCTAGTAACACAGCTCCTTGTGTTTAGGTACAGAAGTACCAACACCTCTGTGTATTTAAACTAATAATCACACTAAATCAGAAGAATTTGACAGTTCCTCACAGCTCTTCAGTGCAAGTAATTAGACTACTGCTAGATGGTTGAAAAGGGTTTAGTGAGTGAATGAGGTGGAAACTATAAAAGCACTTCCATTTGTTAGGCATTTATGTAAAGTGATAAGCAGTATGATTTACGAGGAAAAACCACTTTGATAAAAGTTGCTGGATAAAGGGGAAAAAAATCTTTCTGTGAAAAATAATCACTTTGCACTATTGGTGGGGAAACTTCAATTCCTGTCTTGAGGTGTACAATCTGACTCAGCTTAAAATTTTAGCAGTGGGCAATGGAATTCAGGTATCAGGACATACCTGAGAAATTTTGTTAACTTCAGTGTCCTTGTTTGTTGGGATCAATTGGTAGTTCTTCCGTTACTTTGCTACAGGGTTTTCAGTTACTTCCCTTTGACTCCTACACATGTTCTAGTATACTCTTAACAAAGAAGCACTTAATTGATAGATGAAGCCATACAAATGGATAGGAAACTTTGTATGACAGGTATAGAGAATAAAAGATTATCTTGGAAGTCCTACAGGACTGATTAACTTCCCTTGTCTGATAAGAATGCCCTGTAGGTCCCAAACTTTGTTTAAAAGGCATACATGCACTAAACCATTAGTGAGGAGAAAGTTATTTTGGTTTTCATGGTACTCGAGCAATTCACTTTTCTTACTTGCCTCTGCAATGCACTTTCAGATAACAGCTGTAAAATGTTAATGCACAGTGTGGGAACTAATGCTGAAGTGTAACGGTGTTTAAGCTGGTAGTGCTGTGTAGTTGGTTACATTTAGACTAGCATAGCTTTCAGGAGTTTTAGTATTGCTCTTCAGGCATGTCCCGTGATAGACAATTGCAGAAACAGCTCATGACCTAATAGAATCATGGAATGGTTTGGGTTGGAAGGGACCTCAAAGATCATCTAATTCCAACTCCCCTGCCGTGGCAGGAGCATCTCCCACTAGATGAGGCTGCTTGAGGTCCCATCCAACCTGGTCTTGAACACATTCAGGGGTGGGGCAACCATCCGCAACTCCCCTGGACAATCTGTTCCCATGTCTCACCACTCTTGAGTGAAGAATTTCATTTGCATTTCCAATCTAAATCTACCCTCTGCCAGTTTGAACCCATTACCCCTCATCCTACCACTACAGACCTTTTTTTAAAAAGTCCCTCCCCAGCTTTCTTGTAGGCCCTCTTCAGATACTGGAAGGCTGCAATAAGGTCTCCCCTGAGCCTTCTACAGGCTGAACAAACTCAATTCTCTCAGCCTGTCTTCATAGAAGAGGTATTTCAGCCCTCTAATCATCTTTGTAGCCCTCCTATGGACCCTTTCTAACAGGTCCATGTCCTTCTTGTGCTGGGGGCTCCAGAGCTGGATGGGATATTCCAGGTGAGGTCTCACCACAGCAGAGTAGAGGGGCAGAATGACCTTCTGAGACCCACTGGTCACACTTCTTTTGATGCAGCCCAGGATACAGTTGCCTTTCTGGGCTGCACTTGCATGTTGCTGTCTCAATTTGAACTTTTCATCAACCCGCACCCCTAAGTCTTTCTCCTCAGGACTGCTCTCAATCCACTCGTCGCCCAGCCTCTGTTTGTGCTTAGGATTGCTCTGACCCAGGTGCAGGACCTTGCACTTGGCCTTGTTGAACTTCATGAGATTGGCATGAGCCCACCTCAAAGGGTGCCCAGGTCCCTCTCGATGGCACCTTTTCCTTCCAGTGTGTCGTCCACACCACACAGCTTGGTGTCGTTCACAAACTTGCTGAGGGTGCACTGAATCCCACTGTCCATGTTACTGACAAAGATGTTAAACAGGACTAGTCCCAGTACCAATCCCTGAGGAACACCACTTGTTACTGGACTCCACTTGGACATTGAGCCGTTGACAGCAACCCTCTGAGCGTGGCCATCCAGCCAATTCCTTATCCATCAAATCCCTGTCTCCAATTTAGGGACCAGGATGGCGTGCAGGACAGTGTCGAATGCTTTGCTCAGTTCCAGGTAGATGACATCTGTTGCCCTTCCCTTTTCCACTGATGCTGTTGCTCCATCATGAAAGGCCACCAGATTTGTCAGGCAAGATTTGCCCTTGGTGAAGCCATATTGGTTGCCACCAATCACCTCATTTTCCATGTGCTTTAGCAGAGCCTTCAGGAGGATCTTCTCCATGATCTTGCCAGGCACAGAGGTGAGACTGACTGGCCTGTAGTTGTCCAGGTCATCCTTTTTTTCCCTTTTTGAAAATGGGGGTGATGTTTCCCCTTTTCCAGTCAGCAGGCACTTCACCAGACTGCCATGACTTCTTAAATATGATGAAAAAGGGCTAGTTAAGGTCAGAATTTGCACTGGAAATGAGGCATGATCCACTTAATTCATGAATAGTACATTTTGGAGCTTTTATGAGGTAATTTCAGTTTAAGATGTAGCTGAAGAATACCATTACTTGGTCCCTAAACAATAAATAATGCTGATCTTTTGTCAACATTCTCTGATGAAGTTCAGGTTCTTGCAAACATGCTGTTACTTTCTCACTGTCCATAACTGCTAGCTACTGACACATTCTGGAATGAAATTTCTATGAACTCATCCTCTTTCAAAAAGACCAACATCTTCCATTTTTCCCTCAGAACTGAAGCCAGAAGCTTCACCTTAAAGCTATTGGAGAAGCAACAGGAGACCATTTGAAACACTAATAACTCAGTTTTTTGAGGCATGCTGAGGTTTAGAGGCTTTACAGTTAATTGGTATTCCGTTCTTTGCTGGTGTCCAGCTCATGCAGCCTCTTTCACTATCACCAAGTGTAAAGTCATACATCTGGCAACCGAATGGGAGCCTGTCCCAAGAATCAGTGTTTTGAGAGAAAGTTAGGAGACATGATGGATAGTCAGCAGAACGTAAGCTCCCACTTGTCCAAATGCAATTCTTGGATGCATTAAAAAGGGAATATCAAATGGTATGGAGGAGGTAATACTACTTTTGTTCCAGTAGTGCTGACACTAGTGCCAAATGCAGTATCCAGTTCTTGTGCCAAAAATCAAGCACATGTCTTATGATACTCAGAGAACTTACTTTAAAGGCAGACATGGTTACAAAATGAGTATCTACCTATAATTACTTCCATGGAGAAAAGTAGTTTAATAATAGCAAATTCTTTGATCTAACAAAGCTATAATGGGATGAAATGTCTTGAAATTGAAGCCAGATAAATTTTGGCTTTAAGCAAACAATTTTAATGGAATGTAATTGGACACTGGAACACTTAACTAGTGGTATGCCAGATTCTTTGTCAGTGGCCATTTCTAAACTGAGGTTTGTGGGGTTTTCTGCCTTTAAAGCATATACTAAAAGATTGTTGAGGGTAGTCCCAAGTGCTTCTTACTCAGAAGAAGTTACCAAATGCAGACCCTTCAGGTACCCAAGGGATACAAGTTAGAGCCTTGTTTTAAGAGGTTTGGCACCTGCAGTGAAATTCAGAATGCCAGTGGTGGGCATTAGGCACTTCCCAAGGGAACTCGTGCAGTGCCCAGAGTGGCAAGTCACCTACGCCTTAGCATATGCAGTGCTTGGGAGAGGGACAGTAGGACTTGACATAACCTATGGGTTTTGCTGGTTCTGCCTGTTTGGACTCTCACAGCTCTCTTCTGAGGACTGGGACCTATACAGGTTTTTTTAGATTAATCAGGGCTTACTGTCAGTTTTGAGTTCCCAGCAAGCAAAGTGATGCAAATTGCTTTATGCAACTGGTTTGCTCACGCTTAGGAAATTGGGTGAGACTTTTCTTTATACAGTTGGTCTACTAATACACACACCCCCTCCCTTTGTGGGAGAAGCCATCAGGATTGAAAGCAGCATAAATGGCAGATGACAGTTTAGTTGGATTTAGTTCAGCATGGGAAGTATTAATTACATGTTAAGAAGAAATTAAAGTAATTATATAGTAGTGTCTAACTCTATAACTTTCTTTAGGAGACTAAAGGAGCCAGGATGAAGATGTTGCATTTATTAATAACCCAAAGCATTGAAGGTGAGAGGGATTTAGCTCAGTGTTAATTGATAGATGATGTTACTTTTATTATTATTATGGTTTAGTTTTGATGATTGCTTTGTCAGTTCAGAGCCTAGTGGTTCTTTGAAGCTTCTGCATGATTTTGCTATTTTACTTTTCATATCTCTCTGTGAAACTGCTGCTCTCCAGTAAGTGTGTTGAGGACATGAAACTTGGTAGACAAACTTCCTAGAAAAACTCCACAACACTGCTTTAATCCTTTTGTTTGCTTTTGCTTACTGTATAAAACTAAAAATTACCTGACTCAATGTAGAACGAAGTGAATGACTTCAGAGAGTATGTGTTTTGAACAGTATTTCCAGGCCAGCTTCTTTCCAATACCTTATGAAGAAGGATTGAGTTAACTGCCTTCTAGCCTCTCTGTCCTAACATCTGTCTTTCTGCTGTCACAGTGTTCATTCCTACTCTGTTGCATTGCAATCCCTGGCTTTCCCAAATGAAAGGGTAAATGTTTCTAACTCCTGTTCTCCAGCTTCCATTTCTAAAGCCTTTGTGTGACAGCATTCTTCTTCGCAAACTTCGAAGTACGTCACCACTGACATCAGTACTGTGCTTTCCTTTCTGCTGGGAGAACAGCCTGATACAGACATGACCTGGCAAACTAGCCAAGCCAAGATTCAGCCCCCAAGAATGGGAGGGGAATCCACAGCCTGGAGGGAAGCCTCTGAGCAGTGTCAGGGAGCCAGTGGCTGGGGCTAGGATTGGGACTTGTGCCAGCAGGTGTACTGTGACCAGGGAGAGCACTGAAGCCAGATCACTACAATCACAACTGGGGAGTGATGTGCCTGAGAAACTACCACTATAACCTGTGGCTGCTGTCTCCATCCCCACAGCAGCCCAGCTGAGCTGTCCTTGCAGGCAGGGTTGAGACTTACTGTCCAAAATCCTGTTCCAGATTTAGTCTTCTTGAACATGAATCCCTGACTCAAGTTTTCAGATGTACCTGCAAAGTTGGTAATAGTCTGTGTTCTTTTTAGCTGATTAGTCTAGAACACTTACGGAGAAGAGGTGGTCTGTGTGTGCTCAATAATTTTCTGTGGCCAAGATAGGTTCAAATTCACATATATCAGTCTGCATCAAAAATGACCTACACTTCTTAGAAATTCAGTTTTTCTGAGTAATGACTATGCTTTCTTTTGAACTCAGCATTACATATGGTCTGAGTTATCCTACTGGCTTGAGTATCTTTTGGTCTATAGACATTTATCATGAATGTTAAATAAACTTGATACAAATACAGAGATTCTTTGCCTTGCCAAAATGTTCATTACTTTGGACAGGCACAGTAGGAGAATTTTAGGAGACAATTTTGGCTCCTGTAGTCCTGCAGGACTAAGCTTGTAGGTATGCTTTAAATACCAGTTCAGATACCTGTCTGCAAAAGGAACTGGGTCCAGATACCAGGTCTGAGTCAACAGATTTCAGTTTGAGCATGGGCTGGGCTGGACTTGTTGAGGGGCAATATCCTTGGACTGTTCCCTCTTAGGTCTGCTCTTTTTCATATGTTCAAATGAGCAAGGCCCTCTTTTGAAAGTCACTTACTACTTGCTGCTTTTTATTTAAACTTGTTTCTTTTCTTACAGTTTCTACCCCTGGGTTCTGTCAAAACTTATACTATGACAAAACCAGAGAATTAGGAATGCATTAACACTTTAACTTCGTCCCTTCCCTTAATGTGCTTCTTTTCACCAAGCCCATTGATTCTCCACTATACAAGTAACAAGTAGACCACCTAGATTAGTGATCAATTGTGTTGGAGTAACAAGATAAGACCTGAAACATTTTGTAGAGTTTTTGTTCTGGATGCTGTACTAGCATTTTCCAGAAGACTGTTATTGTACTGAGGAAACTATAAACTAAAATGAATGGAGCTTTTAAATCAAGTGATGGTACATGGATGTGATCTTTAAAATACAGTCTGAGTGAATCAGGTTGCATTGAAAACACTGATGTGCAATTAGATTTAAGTGCACTATTTGGGAAATGCCTAGATTATTATTGGTTTTGTTCATTCCAGTGTTTCTTCTTTCACAAAAAGTACGTGCTTGAGCAGAAGGGACTATTTCTGCCTGAATTATGCTTTTCAGAATGTAAATCTTGATTCTAGTATGTAGTTTCTTACCATGTTTTCAATCTGAGTCTTCCTGAACCAAGATTTTGCAGTGGGAATAAACTTCTCTTAACTTTTACTGAGAAGCTGAGCTTTTGAAGTGAAAGATGGAGCCAAAACAGATCTAATGTATGAGTTTTGCAGACAAAGAAACTACCTTGAGATTTTTTACTGAAGGCTTACAGCTACAAAAAACCCTCTAATTCCATAAGAGATCTTTATATCTATCTGAAAACCACTGAGATTCCTTACTGTTTTTTTTTAGGGTTTAAAACCTAAAGAATTGCAGTGCTCATAGCCTAAACAATTGCGTATCAGAGCATTTTACTACACATTAATGACCAATTTAATACTAGAATCCCTTATCTCACAGTAAATCTGCACCTGTGCATCCGTTACATAAACAAAATCAGTCTGACAGTCACATGGTGCATACTTCAATATCTGCCTACACATTAGTGATTTTCTGAATTGTGAGCATTGATAAGTGCCAGTCATATGTTGCATTTTTGTGCTGTATTTATGGTGTGATAATGGTGGTTTGCCAGTCATTTACCTGCCCACTGTTTTAGAAAAGCATTTATCAGCAATGGTGTATGTGCAGGCTTAGGAATCTCAACACTTTTGTTGCCTGAAGTGCCTATTGATAGGTAAGGACAGAACAATACTTGAAACCCTTCTTTTCTGTGAGAAAATAAATTGCAGAGTGCAAATATAACACTGAGTAAAAATAACCCTTGATTATTTCCATAAAATAGACCATATTATAGTAAAGAGACTGTTTGAAGTTGGTTTTGCTTTCATTTTTCCTTATACAACTTTATAGAAATGCATGGTTTCACAGACTCAAAAGGGTAACTGCTGTATCTGGAAGGATAGGGAAGCATGTTAAAACTGACCAAATTAAAGCCAACATTAAAAGCTATCAAGGTCCTTTTGGGCACAGAACCTCCTCTATCCTGCTGTCTCCCTGGAACTGAAGGTAGCTGCACTATAGAACAGCATCTTTCCAGCCAATCCTGTAACAAAATGTTTGTGCCATACTGTGTTAAAACTAGGAGAAAACTACAGCTCCCCCAAAATACAGCTTTTTGCACTGTTCCTGAGGAACTGCTTAGATTGCATGATCTCAGATGGATGCTATGAGCCTTAAAATTGCTTTCTACCCTGGCAAAAAGATAAGATCCCAGCGATGACTGTGCTCACAGATACTAGAGAACACCCAGTGAAGCAAGTTGAGAACCATGAGTATTGCTTTGCATGGAGCCCAGCTGACTAATTCTTGGTAACTGCCCCCATGATGTTGTAACTGATGCTCAACAAGAGCTCTTGCAGAGACTAAAGTAACCCTTAGTTGCTCAGTCAGAACTCCCACACCACCTCATTTTATTTCTGACTTCATTGCATGAGATAACTCCTCTTTTCAGACAGCAATACTCACATGTTGGGTGACCCAGAAACTTTTTGCCCCAATTAGGAAGTGATCCTTACTCATAATATGTGACTGACAGAAGAACTGCAGTGTGTCCATCTCTCTGTGGACTCAACTGCAGGGCAGAAACTGCCTTTGCTTAGTCTGTTGCTGATGAAAGGTGTTCATTAGGCACAAAATGTGAAAGCAATTATGGGAACTTGGTCAGGGTAATAAAACCACACTGTTTCTGTGATGTGTTCCTATCACAATGACCTGCAAAGAGAGAATGAGGTAGGTCTGGTTAATGTATTCAGAGAGGACCTCCGCCATTATCTGCTGTAGAATATGCTTAACTGCACCAGATGATATGGCAGCTCTAGTTCTAAGCCAGAAAAACATTCATGGTGAACCATAAAATAATAGAACTTATCTCTAGCCTCAGGGCAACAATGAAATGTGATTTATGTGAACAGAAAAGTGTGCTCCATAGTCACAAAGAGCTAGCTAAAGTAAATGAGAACTTGGATAACTAATAGAGATGAATAATGAAAAAAATAGGTTGGAAGGAGGCTCTTGAAGTCAGTCACCCGCTCAAAGGACAGTAACTTCAAAGTTAGGTCAGGTTGCTCAGAACCTTGGACCTTGAGTTTTGAAATTTTCCAGGGATGCAGATGCTACAGTCTTTCTCCATGATACCCAATTACTCTCACATAACTGATTTACCCTCTTGCAGCTTATGGCAGTTGCCTATTTTTCCTTTTGCTGTGCACTTCCATGATGATGGAGTCTGGTTCCATTCTCTCTAACCTCCATTTAGGTATGTCAAGATTGCAATTAAAGTGTCCTTTCTCTTCTCCTTTAGCCTTCTTTTCTTTGGGCTAAACAAACTCAGTTCCTTCAGGCTCTCATCATGTGTGTGCCATATGTGGGGGATTAGACTAGATGATCTTTCAAGGTCCCTTCCAACCCTTAACATTCTGTGAATACTTTAGTAGCTCTATAGATTTTCTGTTTTGTTGACATATCTCTTGAGAAGTCCAAAACTGGACACAGTACTCCAGAGCAGCTTAACCAGTGCTAGGTAGAGGGAAATAATCCCTTTCTTCAGTCTACTTGCCGTGCTTTGACTAACATAGGTCAGTATATAGTCAGACTTCACCATTACAAGGATACATTGTTGGGCTCATGTCCACCAGGACCATTGTATCTTTATCTGAAGAAATGCTTCTTAAGTCTAGTTTTAAAGGCCTCCTCGCTATGTTAGCAGGTCTTTTGGCAAACATGCCCTTGCCCTACTTTTTTCAGGTGGATCCTATCTTCCTTGGCATTTCTTATTCTTCAGACTTCCATGGTCATAGAGGTCAAAATGCTTCTGATGATGCCGAAGCATCTGTCTGAAGAAACAGACAGATACTGAGCTGCATTTCCACTCATGCCTGAACTGTTCCCCTTGATCATCAGAGTTGAGAGGAGTGCAATCTGGAGCTCTGTACCCTTCACCCTTGTCCCCAGAGGACTGCAGTAGTCTGCTCAAGGTCTTCATCATTAGTGTCCATGTAGAAAAACAACAAAACATAATATTCCAAAGAACAGATTACTCAGCAATTTATCCACAGTGTCTCAAATCCAGGGCCTGGGCAAGCAGCAGCCCTCTTGAGACAGCAGCTCCATGCAATAGATGGATTCTGTCTCCCACAGAAGGCAATCACTAAGCACTATCATCCATTGCTTCCATTTTAGTCCTAGTTCCCATCTATCAGTCAGTTATGTTTGGCCTAGATGCCTTCTCTATCAGACATTGCTCCTCTTGTCAAGGCCCTGTCATTGCTCTCCAATTGAGCAGCTGCAATTGGAAAAAGAGCTCTATCTTGCCATGGAAGTCACCATGTCCATTCTGTCTTCTGCCAGAAGTATAGCTTATCATAGAGTCATAGAATCGTTTAAATTGGAAAAGACATCAAGTCCAACCCTTAACCTAACACTGCCAAGTGCACCACTAAACCATGTCCTAGAGTCATAGAATCATAGAATCGTCAGGGTTGGAAGGGACCTTAAAGATCATCTAGTTCCAACCGCCCTGCCATGGGCAGGGACACCTCCCACTAAGCGCCACACCTACACTTTCCTTCAAATTCCCATTCTAGGGAGATAGCTCATGTTATACACATGACTGTAGTCACCTTACAAATATAGCTTGATTGTAACCCCTTTTAAATTGTGTTGGTCTTCGTTACATGACTATATGCAGTGGCTTGCTGTTGTGTGTCAAAGGGAGCACAGGTTTCTGCTGTATGGCCTCCTCCCTTTTCCCTGTGTCTTCTCATCCCTCTAGTCTGTTCATTCCTGTAGAAATAAACTGAGTTTGTGCAGGCAAAGACACTTTTGTTTTCAGAATCACTATGTGCTTTACTGCTGAAGTTTAAAGATAGTGATTAAGATATGGGGATGCTGTGAGAGAAAAGAGGTCTTCATACTACCATGAATAATTGAATTCCACTGCATTTAAATGATTGCAACTTTATCTTTCCTAATTTTCTATGTGTCAGAGATCTCAGGCTATTACTTGCAAAAGCCTTGAGAACTCACTGTGGGAGCAAGGGGATCTGCATTTTTGCACACGAAGGACTACCCTTTGCAAGTACTTTGAGCAAATCAGAATGCCTCAGATTAGGCAACCAAAATCGGCAAGTAATTTAAAATGTACTCTCCCTGTGGAGCAGCTCCTCGTCTATGACAACAGTAAAATGGTGCTTTGTGAGACACATGCATGCACTCCTAAGAGAATTCATAGCTCTTTCTTCAGAACAATATGTAATAAATCATTTTGAGGGCCACACACTGAGTAACAAAGGGAAAACAGTACTGAATTGTTGTTCATTAAGTGAACATCATTCATCCGATGCACCAAAGGAGGCAGGAGTGCTGCTGGATAAAAAACCTGTGACTATAATGTCACTACAGCTTATTCCACAGGCCAGTGAAGGAAGAATATGACTTCCATGCTACAAACTCTAGTGTTTGTACATTATGCACAGCTTAAACAAGACATAAGCTTCCCACGATGGTTATCATCAGGAAAGTTTTTCACTTCTTGCTGAATGCAGACTAACCCCGGAATGTCTCACACCACTTCCTCAACATACAGCACAGCAACATTCTGCACTGCTTCTTTTTTAGCTGTCATTTCAGAGTTACATCACTAACTGCTCAACAGCCTTTCCTGCTGACCACCATTTCCCAATTCATATTTCCATCCTTCAGGTTTTAATGACGTTAATTCATGTGAGGAAGATGATGACAGTGATGAAAGCATAACTACTCAAAAGGAGGCAGTAAGATCATCAGGCTTGATCATGATCTGGAGGAGATGCTGACTTTCTGGGGGCTAGCATTTGTGGTAATAATGACAGTTAGCAGTCTATGAGAGACCATACTGAAAGATCTCAGCTGCCAAAAAGCCAGCATCTCCAGTGGATGATCCTGCTTCTGACACTTAACCTTCCCCACCATATGCACTGTCCTCGTGTATTTAAATTGTACCTAAGTCCCTGTCTGCATCTCCCTTCTATTACCTTCATTCTTATGGGAAAAATTGCTTTGTTATCTGCTAACTCTGCGCTTATTCAGAATGTGCTTTTCAGAACTCCACTTTTTTGCAGCACAACCTTCATGGATGGAGAGATAAGGTTGTATCAAGGTACCCAGAAAGATAACTGCTTTGTGACATTGGGGTAGATGAAAATAGTGTTATGCTAGTATTTGTCACCAACCTACTAAGTCTGCTTATACAAGGAAGTGAGTAATCCTTTATCTCTAAAGACAAAGTGGACCAGTTCATTTTAATCCATCAATGAAGGTGGTTTCCACTAACCTACTTAGAATCATAAAATCATAGAATGGTTTGGGTTGGAAGGGGCATCCAAAGGTCACCTAGTCCAACCCCCCTACAATAAATAGAGACGTCTCTAACTAGGTCAGGTTGCTCAGAGGCCCATCAAGCCTAACCTTGAATGTCTCCAGGGATGGGGCCTCCACCACCTCTCTGGGCAACCTGTTCTAGTGATCTATCACTCTCATATTAAAGAACTGTTTTCTAATATCCAACCTAAATCTACCCTTTTCTAGCTTAAAACCATTACCCCGCATCCTGTCACTACAAGACCTCAGGAATAGTTCTTTCCCTGCCTTCCTGGTTCCTTCATACTTGTCCTCGGTTTGGCTAGGATAGAGTTAATGTTCACAAGCAGCTGGGAGGGGCAACAAACAACAGGAACCAGCCAATGGGATATTCGTTACCTTATATATAAGGGGAGTGCTGGCCTAGAGAGGCTATCATCTGGGGCTTCCTGTGGCTTTATTGTGCAGCTGGAGCAGGGAAAGCTTGTCTTGGGTACTGGTAGACCTTTGCAGTTTATATCATTTGCTTTATGTATTATTTCATTAGTATTATCATTATTAGTGCTGTTTCTTCTCTCTTTATGTTGTTCTGTTAAACTATCCTTACCTCAACCCACAGGGTTTCACCTTTTTCTCTCAATTCTCCTTCCCATCCCTCGGTGCAGGGTGCAGGAGCCATGGGTGGGCAGTTGCGTGGTGCTTAGTTGACAGCTGAGGTCAAACCACAACACTACTTGACTTTGCCATGGGAGTAAGGAGCACTCTTACGCATACTTCTGCAAGAACCTGTAGAGTTAATAACCTCTAGATGGTAGGCAGTGATAACCAACTGAGGGCAATGCCACTAGAGCTGAAACTGGACAACTTCCTAAGAATCTATTGCGATGGGAGCAGCTCTGGAGCCGGTTCAGCCTGACCTGCAGTGGAGCAGCAGATCTCAGTGCAGAGGGGATTTCCCTGAGTTTTCCTGAGACAGGGAAATGACAGAACCTTGGAGAGACCTGACAGGAGCCGGCAGCTCTTGTGGGAATATGCTGACAAGACCTGGGCATTCTGAGAGGAATGGTGGTCCCTCACACCTATAATAGCTGGGAAGCTCTAGCAACCAGGAGTGCTTTGAAAGGAGTTGGCAACCAGTGCAGCAGTTTCTGCGGAAGGGTGCGCAGGAAGGGTGCTGAAGACCTGCCAACTCAATGAGGGAGCCATGGAATCTAGCCAGCAGAAAGCCATGGCCATGGCCTCTGTAAGCTCAGCAGCTGCCCCGAGAATATGCAGCCACCTAGGTGTCAGGGTGCAGGGTGTGCCCTACTTTCATGCCAGTACCAGATGGAAGTGTTGAGCACACCTGTGGAAGATGTGCCCAGGTTGAAGAAGTCCTCTGCTTAGTGGTAGAGCTCTAGGAGGAGGTGAGTAGGTTGAGGAAGGAGTGTGTGTGAGAGAGACAGACTATTTATTTGGATCACACCCTACCTTCCCATGGACAGACACAACAGGGAGACAAAACACCTTACCTGGGGGATTCTCCCTCCTCTCTTTGCCTGGCTGAACACAGTGACTCAAGGGATGGGGGCAATGGCAGCAGATTCCTGCCAAGTGCAGCAGACATGTATGCTCTGCAACTACCTTACCCTCCTAGGTGTCCTTGCAGAACACGCATGAGACTCTGCAAGTGGAGCCAAGCAATGAGGAAGATGATGGTTCGCCTAGCTTGAAGGTGTTGCCAAGATACAGCCAGCCAGCACCTGACATAAAAACTGCTTCCACAAAGAAAAAAAGGTGGGTCATTGTCATAGGAGACTCCCTTCTGAAGGGAACAGAAGGCCCAATATGCAGACCGGATCCACTTCTTGGGGAGGTCTGCTGCCTCTCTGGGGCTTGGGTTAAAGATATGAAGTGAAAACTCTACCCTGGTATGGCCCTCAGATTGTTATCCTTTACTGATTTTTCAGTGAACAGTGATGAAACTGCAACCAGAAGTCTGAGGGCAATCAAGGGATGCTCCAGGGCCTTGGTATGACTGGTCAAGGAATGAGGAAAACAAGTAGTGTTCTCCTTTATAAATCCAGCTACAGGGAAAGATGACGTAAGTAACAGGAAAAGACAATAAATCAACAGAATTTGGGGGTTTTGAATACAGGTTGGTTTACATGGTGCCAGGACTACTTGCAAGAGATGTCTGTTGCAAATGGAGAAAAGGATGCTGTCACAAGAGTTAGCAGGGCTCATTGAAAGAGCTTTAAACTAGATTTGAAGAGGGAAAGGAACAAAAGCAGGCTCAACAGAGATAAACCTGTGGGTAGCACACCAATGTTTGAGGGAGGGTCTGCTAAGCGAGGTCCTTCAGTCTTCTGTCTCAGTAGAAGAAGATGGAGATCCATGTGGCAGCAAAGATGCAAGGGTTAATGTGTCAGATGGCATAGAAACCCCTGAGAATGGTCATGTAGAGGTTAGGACTTCTTTCCCCTAAAAGGTGGCAGGATCAGTAACCCATCTGAAGTGCTTCTACACCAGTACACACAGCATGGGCGACAAACAGGAGGAAGTCATTGTGCAGCAAGAAAACTATGACATAGTTGCCTTTACACAAAAATGATGGGATGACTCACACAACTGGAGTGTTGCACCGGATGATTATAACTCCTCAGAAGGGACAGGCCAGGAAGGAGAGGCAGTGGGGTAGCCCTGTAAGGGAGTGTCTTGACCGTCTAGAGATTAATGATGGTGACAATAGGATTGAGTGTTTATGGGTAAGAATCAGGGGGAAGGCCAGCAAGGCAGATATCATGGTAGGAGTCTGTTATAGACCACCCAACCAGGATGAAGAGGTAGATGAAATATTCTACAAGCAGCTGGGAAAAGTCTTGCTGTCGCTACCTTTTGTTCTCATGGGGGACTTCAATATACCAGATGTCTGCTGGAAATAAAATACAGCAGAGAGGAAATAGTCCAAGAGGTTCCTGGAGTGTGTGGAAGAGAACTTCCTGACACAGCTGGTTAATGAGCTAACTAGGAAAGGTGCCTCAACTGGACCTGGTGTTTGTAAACAGAGAAGGACTTGTGAGTGATGTGTTTGGAGGCTGTCTTGAGCATAGTGATCATGAAATGATTGAGGTCTCAGAGAAGTAAGGAGTGGTGTCAGCAGAACTGCTACCTTAGATTTTCAGAGGGCAGACTTTGACCTATTTAGGAACCTGTTCGACAAAGTCCCCTTGGGAGGCAGTCCTGAAGGACAAAGGAGTCCAAAAAGGCTGAACATTCTTCAAGAAGGAAATCTTAAAGGTGCAGGATCAGGCTGTCCCCATGTGCAAAAAGATGAGGAGGCGGGAGAAGACCGGTCTGTCTGAACAGGGAGCTTATGCTGGACTCCAGTACAAAAAGGAGAGTTTACAAGCTTTGGAAGAGGGGAGAAGCAGCTCAGGAGGACTACAAGGATGTGAGGTTATGCAGGGAGAAAATTAAAAGGGCCAAAGCCCACATAGAACTTAAATTGGCCACTGCTATAAAAGACAATAGGAAATGTTTCTATAATTACATTAGCAACAAGAGGAGGACTAAGGAGAATCTATATCCTTTGTTGGATGTGAGGGAAAACATATCGACAAAGGATGAGGAAAAGGCTGAGGTACTGAATGCCTTCTTCGCCTCAGTCTTCAAGAGTAAGACCAGCTGTTCTCCAGGTACCCAGCTTCCTGAGCCAGACGACACGGATGGGAAGCAGAATGAAGCCCCAGAGTCCAAGAAGAAGTGGTGTGCAATCTGCTGCTCCACTTAGATGCACACAAGTGTACGGGACCAGGCAGGATCCACCCGAGGGTACTGAGGGAGCTGGCAGAAGTGCTCATCAAGCCACTTTCCATCATTTATCAGCAGTCCTGGCTAACTGGGGAGGTCCCAGTGGACTGGAGGTTAGCAAACGTGACACTCATCTACAAGGGCTGGAAGGGGGATCCAGGGAATTACAGTCCCTGATGCCAGGAAAGGTTATGGAGCAGATCATCTTGAGTGTTATCATGAGACACATACAGGGCCACCAAGGGTTCAGGCCCAGTCAGCATGGATTTATGAGAGGCAAGTCCAGCTTGACTAACCTGATCTCCTATGACAAGGTGACTTGCTTGGTGGATGAGGGAAAGACTATGGGTGTTGTCTGCCTGGGCTTCATTAAAGCCTTTGACACCATTTCCCACAGCATCCTCCTGGAGAAGCTGTCTGCTCATGGCTTGGATGGGCATACTCTTTGCTGTGTAAATAACTGGCTAGATGGGTAGGCCCAAAGAGTGGTGGCTAAACCCGGTTGGCATGTGGTCACAAGTGGTGTTCCCCAGGGCTTAGTATTGGGGCCAGTTCTTGTTAATATCTTTATTATCTTTAATATCCAATGATCTGCACGAGGAGATCAAGGGCACCCTCAGTAAATTTGCAGATAACACCAAGTTAGGCAGGAGCATAGATACGCTTGAGGGTAGAAAGACTCCTCAGAGGGACCTAAACTGGTTGGATCAATGGGCTGAGGCCAATGGTTTGAGGTTCAACATGCCCAAGTGCCCGGTGTTACACTTGGGTCACAACCCCATGGAATGGTATAGGCTTTGGGATGAGTGGGTGGAAAGCTGCCTGGCAGAAAAGGATCTGGGAGTGCTGATCAACAGCCACGTGAACATGAGCTTGCTGTGTGCCCAAGTGGCCAAGAAGGCCAGTAGCATCCTGCTTTGTATCAGAAACAGTGTAACCAGCAGGACTAGAGAAGTGATTATACCTCTATACTCAGCACTGGTGACGCCGCACCTCAAATCCTGGGTTCAGTTTTAGGCCCCTCACTACAAGAAAGTCATTGAGGTTCTGGAGTGTGTCCATGGAAGGGTAATGAAGCTGGTAAAGGGTCTAGAGCCAAGTCTTATGAGGAGTGGTTGAGGGAACTGGGGTTGTTTAGCCTGGAGAAAAGGAGGCTCAGAGAATATACCTTCTCGCCCTCTACAACTACTTGAAAGTGAGGTGAGAGTTGATCTCTTCTCCCAAGTAACAAGCGATAGGACAAGAAGAAATGGCCTTAAGTTGTGTCTGGTTAGGTTTAGGCTGGATATTAGGAAAAATTTATTCACCAAAAAGGTTGTCAACCATTGGAACAGGCTGCCCAGGGAAGTGATGGAGTCACTATCCCTGGAGGTATTTAAGAAATGTGTAGATGTGGTGCTTAGTGGCATGGTTTAGTGGTGGGCTTGACAGTACCACGTTAATGGTTGGACTTGATGATCTTAAAGGTCTTTTCCAACCTAAACGGTTCTATGATTTATGGCAATGATCTTTTGAAGTCAGCCTTTTCTACTGGTAGAAAGCAGAATAAGCTATAGAGGGAATAGAAACCCAGCTTGGGTTTTATGTTTTTTCTTAATGGATTCATAACAGCCAAAAGACAGGAACTGAATTAATTTACCTACTAATGTCAGGTATCCAGCTACTATAATGAGTGATAAAAAGACTAATGATTCCAAGTTTCCTTTAGCACTCAAGATCACAGGGCAAGGATCCAGCAGAGACCCCACATGACTATGTGATAAAAGAATGATATACATTGTAAATGTGTCTTTCCAAAACAGAGGAATAATTTATTTTGGGACACAAAAGTACAAGAAGGAGAAGCCACTTCCCATCATCCTCAGACCACATGTTCCTGGAGAACTTAGTATTTGTAAACATTTTTTTCTCCTATCTATATTTACACAGGAAAAATGTAATTAGAGGTTAGGATAAAGAAGGCTCTAAACAAGCAAAATAAGCCAGCACACTAGCTTTAGTGATTCTTGCTCTATTTCTTGTTCCAAGAAATAAACAACTGAGTCTTTACTGATGTTGCACCGCAGGAATGGTGCAAGAGCAACAGAGATCTTGGGCTGATGTCAGTTGTTTTCCATGACAATAGTTTGCTTGAGGTAGTCTTTCTAGCAGTCAGGTCTTATTGCAAGATTTCATCTACTACTGGTGAGAAAGAAAAAAGAACACCCACAGATGCTCTCTTCTGGGAAGCGGGCAAAATGATGTTCTGGTTTTCTTCCAGCAAACAAACTAACAGCAGCTAGATTTCAGTCTGCTGTAGAGATTTCTCACAGGCAGATTCTCCTACAGTGGAATCAGGTTAACTCCTTTTGCTTGTTCAGTATTTTCTTTTAAAAACTGCATTACTTCACACAGGAAATGTCCAGTGTTTACAAAATACTCCTAAAAAATGCAAATTTGACTTTTTTGTACTGAGACATACAATGACCTCTGAGTATTTAGAGTAATAAGGGCTCCATTACTTCAAATTATGAAGAGAAAAACTTTGAAAACACGTTATCCAAGAGAGAGATTATGGATAGTGTGACATGGATGTCTCTGAGTAGTTCTACATGAAGGTGGCACAAGCTGAGCTGATCTTTTTAGTGATAGCTTAACATTGCTACTTAGAAGTAGATGCTGTACAGAAGCCCTGCTGGCTCTTCCTTGTGCTCACCAAGGAGTAATGGTTTTAAGATAGAAAAGGATAGATTTAGACTGGATATTAGAAAAAAAGTTCTTTAATATGAGGGTGATAGATCACTGGAATGGGCTGCCCAGAGAGGTGGTGGAGGCCCCATCCCTGGAGTCATTCAAGGTCAGGCTTGATGGGCCTCTGAGCAGCCTGACCTAGGTAGAGATGTCCCTACTTGTGTAGGGAGGTTGGACAAGATGACCTCTAGAGGTCCCTTCCAGGCTTAAACATTCTATAATTCTATTCTGGGGAAGTTTTATTAGTTTATTCAGAATCCCAGACTAGGGCTGGCTTAGAAATTCACACAATGGAGGTTATGAGTAAATAAGCCTTCTGGAGCTTAAAGACCCAGGGCAATGAGCACAGAAGTCTCTCACAGAATGACTCTCACCTGAAGTCCAGCAGGATTGATACTGAGACTGACCTGTTAGAGCCCAATGCAACCAAATCAGTCTCATGCAGAACCCTTCTGCAGTGATAAAGCTTACCTCTGCAGTGTTCTTCTCCATCTGTGTATGGAACCAGCTCAAGGGACAGATAGGCTAAATCTGTAACCATGATGGTTCCAAAAGTCAAACAACTGTATTAGTCCATATGAGTGCTGCACTGGTAAGCATAGCCAGAAGCAGGTTGTCTCTTAATGACTCTGCATTGATGACCCAGCTCTGCATCTGGGATGTGGTTAAAATCTGTATCACAAATAACCTCAATAACTGAACTGTTCAGTGACGGGTATTACAAATTTTTATGATAAGTTTTAAAATATTACTGATGTTTCACTGGAGTTCATGCATATAAAAGCTATAAAACCAAAAGAACTCAGGACTTGCATGTTCTAGGAGAGACCAGCAAGTGTTGTCTGCAAAAGCAAGACATAGTGAGGTCAGTTTTATGCAGATGTAGCAAGAAAGAATGAATATATATGTCAAGGCACCTCTTAATTATCTCTGAATAGTCTCTCCGGGTTGTAGATTAACTATATCATAGACAGGTGCCAGACTGAGACTACCAGGATTTATTAACTAAGGGCAGAACTCTACTAGAATGGCTAACCTGCTGCTAGGGTAGGTTTTAAACAGGTTAGTCTCTGGAGCTCCAGAGACCCACAAACAATATCCTGCTATTGCCCCATACTATTCTTTGTGAGAAGTTTCTTTAAACAAGAGTTTATAAAGGTGGACTTCACCTAGCTATTGTATATGAACATATCAGTAGATGGAGAGGAAAAAAATGACACTGACAGAAAACAGTTATGATGGAAGAAAGTAAAAGGTAGGCAAAAAAGGATAACCAGGTAGAGGTGTGTTATTTTGCTTAATTTTTTAATCTTCAGCTTTGAAGAGCGATGTATCAGTGTCTTTCTAAAGCACTTTTGCTGTCTTACTTATCCAACTAAATCTAAATTCTGTAGCCAGTCATTTATTCAGGAATAACTCAAAACAGCATGATTCAGCTCATGCAGCTGGCACAGACTCAGGAAAGCTGATAGTCTGAACCTGATCAGATTTTTATCAGTCAAAATGTATTGAGCTTTTTAAAAGATAAAATCCCCGCCTAATATAGGCCAATGCAATACTCCATATAGTGACAAGGAAAAGTTATTTTTTCATATTAATGTGTTGTCTATCAATTCTGAATTGTCCTTGTTTAGCAAAAAACAGAAGAGACATGCATATGCACTTATGCGTAAAGCTAGAGCTTGTGCTCTTTAAACAAAAGAATCAGCGTGAGAGCTCTGAATGTATTCTAGAACTAAAATCATTAAAAATGCTGTTGGAGTCTTAAATATTTATTTTAAGACTGAATCTAATTCTAGCTTTCAGGCACTTAAGACTGTTTACCAAATAAGGTATCAGATTGCTTAGTTTCTTTGAGATAAGAATATTATTACTTAATGGTAATTCAATCAACCAAAACTTGACATATTCAAAACCAGCTGTTCAGAATTAGCCTCCACGATTTTCCACATTCCAGTAAGAAAGGTAGGAACAAAATTATCTTTTTTTTTAAAAATATATATATATATTGTCTATGATGATTACAAATAGCAACTATTTAAACTAAAAAGCCAACAGCTTTCAATTATACCAAGCCACCCAACCGGCAGCATTAAAAACACCATCTAATGAATCAAATTAAATCTGTAAATCAAAACCAACCTCTACAGGTCAATCTAAGCAATTACAGAAAATACTTTTACAATAATATATCTATATTGGTTCTGCTGAAATGACCCAGAAAAAGTTCTATGTGTTCAGGCCTTGGTAAAGGCTTTGGAGCTTTTATCTACGGGACCAACAAGAAGAGCTTTCCACCTTAGCTAACATGCTAAATAGATAAATATGTTCTTGGGTATTCAGGATTTTAAAGATAGTTTAGGGAGTGATACTATTTATCTGGATATTTGCATCCTAGAAATTTTAGGAAGGATTCCTAGAAAAAACTTCTTCCTTGTCATAGGAAAACAGCTGAAGGGTCCAGCCCAGGGCAGAACATAAACTGCAACCAGCTGCATTCCCTGTTGCAGGGAGCTCTGCTGCAGACTTCAGAACTGCTGGAGTTACATTGTCAAACGAAGTGAAGACGTGCAAATGCACAAAACAGTCTAACGGGCTGAGGGGGGTGCAGAAGCGAGGGAGCACTGACATTCTGTCTGATTATCTTAATTCAGTTCTACACTAATGCACTGAGATTCAGGAGAAGTATTAAGGATAAATGATTTCTGCACTTCCATTTGATAAGGATGTCCATGTCAAATGGCAAGAAAGTTTTTCAGGAAGGAGACTGTCATCAGTACCCTTAAGGTGATCCAATTGTGGTTCAAATTCTTGAGAAGACTGCAGGGTATTGCAGTTGAACAGGATGATGAGGGTGAGAATGACTAGATAAATACCTGAAACTTGGAAAACCCAAAGTGAAAGATAAATAATTCAGTTACAAGAAAGAACAGTTCTACCTCTCTGAATGAAATATATGAGAAGGAGCATCATTTTATTGCTGCAATAAAATGATATCATGGACCATATGGCCAAAGATTGGTTACATATTCAAGAGTTTTCTGAGCTTACAAAGGTTCATTCTGCAAAGGTCTGCAAAGTCATACATTCAAATCCCAAAGAAACGTTAGTGGAAAACATTAAACAGAATGTATTTGTCTTGGACTGGAACATAGCCTACAGCAACTAACTATATTTCAATTAGTGGTTTGGATTTTAGCTGACAGAGAGAGTCAGTTAATTTCAGTTAAATGCAAGAAAGAGTTCCTTATGAAAACAGGAAAGAGAGAAGAATATGTCTTTCAGTTTTAAGACCCTCTGAGCACCAGTTCAGCAACCCTATTCAAGCCCTTGGATTCAGACAGACAGGTTCTTCAACTACAATTGTACAAGCTAACAAGACTTTTGATAAGGCCTCCGTTTTCAGACAAAGTTGTGATGAACTGACACAAAACAAGTGGTTTTCTCATTTTAACTTAACCAGACAAAACAATTATTTATTGAATAGGGAGTCTGAGAAAACAGAATAGAGTTCATTATGTATACAACACATTAGTAAGACATCAAAACTAAAATGTCATGAAAACTTACAGAAATCTTAGCAACTAAGAAAAGAAAGTCTTGTCGAACACTGATACAAGTAAAGTTCAACATGAGACAACAACCATATCCACTTGGAAGTTTCACCCTCTTTGAAACCAAACTGTCTGAAAGTACATGAAAACCTTGAGATATTTGAGGCAGTTGATAAAAAATTAAAACATCATGATACAAGTTTTCCAAAATATAAACCCCAGGCCTGTTTAGTCAGCCAATTCCCTTTATTGGCAAAACTTTCCTAAAGGGTAATTTTAAAAATCATCCATAACTATGATTAGGTGACTTTTGAAGAGGACTACGACAGTATGTGTCCCGTGAAAGCATGTTGCACTGCAAGATGCTAACAGGGAACTCTCACCACCATTTTTGTGCCTGTGTAGGAACTTCATGTCAGAAAGATTGCCTGGTTAGTTTGTAGAAAGTTAGGCACGTAGTTAGGATCAATTCTTAATACTCAGGTTAAGAGTATTCACAAAAGCCAAGTTTAGTCACAGAAGGTTGCTTGCTCTAATAGATGAAGAATACATTTCCAGAATTAAGTTGCAAGTTCCACAGACAATTCAAGGCAGAAGCCCCTTGCTATCCCCTTTGTTCAATTTCAGTTTATTTTTTGGTGAATATTCTCTTTTTTTTGGTGATGCTTAAAGTCTTTACTTCCCGTTTAAGATTCTAAGAATTCTTCCAGCATGGCTGCAAGGTTTTTTTTATTGCATTCTGCAACCAGCTGTGATCTGTGATTCTATTAAAGAGTCAAATGTCTATCACCTGGTCCTTGTACAGTACAATTTTCACATTTTTTTCCCCCGAGATTTCTTGGTTTCCATTTTCACTAATACTATCATCTCCAAAGAAAGTTTCATAAACACAATCTGTCTTAAACAGATAAAGTCATGTTGAGTTGTGCTGGTTTCCCCAGACATCTGGGAAATAAAAGGAGAAAACAAAAGAAGCCAATTCTTCTTCTCAATACAAAAAACTCAAGGTACAGTCCATCTGTAGACTGCTATAAATAGATAGAAGGAACATACTACAGAGGGAGCATTCTCTTACCATCTATGCCATCAGTGCAATAACTATAATTTTGCAAGAGGTAGGGAAGCTCAAAGCTTCAAGTTTACTGCAGAATTTTATACGGGGGAAACTATGCCACCCAGTGGAAATTTAAAATTAAAGAAAAATTGCTGAGAGAGAAGAGAGGGGGAAAGATTTCCCTGATATTTCAAAATCAAAAATTAAAATCATTTAAAAACTGTTTAGCTAAGAAATTTACCAGCAAAAGTTAAAAAAATTGTATGAGGAAACTACTATGATAGTCACAGTTGATCTTCATTGACACCAGACAAAAAACCCTTCATGTTAACTAAGATATCCTAAAGACATCTAACCAGAATTTTGATTGAAGTTCAGTCTGCCATGAGCATACCTGCTAGAATTTTGCTCAGGATCTATTGGCCTGGAATTTCCCTTCCAAAAGAATTACTGTAAGATATATATAGAGAGAACTACATGAGCCTGGTCCATTACCCAACACAGAATCAAGGTACAGATTTAGGGCAAGTCCTGACTCAGCAGGACATAGGCAAATCTAGGGCCACCAGACAAATCCAATAGAATCTGTAAAAAGAACAGTCTATAAAAATATAAAATATGTATTTTATATCCATATAAGTATTGATATAAAATACACAGTCTACATAAATATAAAAATATTTAATAACAAATTCTGATACTTATTAATTACATTGGTAGAGTTTTAAGGAAAAATTGTTGAGTATCATACTGCATAGGAAGGTAATTTATGGATTTCAATAGCAAGAAACTCTTCATTCCTGAAGTAACATTCTGAAGAACTTCTTTCCTGTCCACTTGCCCATATTTCTCTTTTCTTTTTCTTTTCTAGTTGTCTTGTTTCTTTTCTCATACACAGTTCCACATTCTAATGAAGCCATTTCAGAAAATCTTCACAGATATCCAGTGGGGCTTCATTTAAAGCATCTGTGAAATGGTAGTTGTCTAAAAAGGAGAGTCCCAAACCGGGAACTGTTTATACAAAGTATATATATATGCAAAAAAAAGTCTTAAAATTAACATACCGCATACTAACATCATAGAATAAGTCTTATGAGGAGTGCCTGAGGGACTTGGGGTTGTTTAACCTGAAGAGGAGGCTGAGGGATGATCTTATTGATGTCTACAACTACCTGAAAGGAGGTTGTAGGGAGGAGGGGGTTGGCCTCTTCTTACAAGTCATAACTGACAGGACAAGAGGAAATGGCATCTAGTTATGTCAGGGGTGGTTTAGGAAAAGCTTCTACACTGAAAGGGTTGTCAAAGGCTGGAACAGGCTGTCCAGGGAAGTGGTTGAATCACCATCCCTGGATGTATTTAAAAGCTGTCTAGATAGGGTGGTCAAGGATATGGTGTAGAAGTGGGCCTGGTAGAGAGAGAGAACAGTTGGACTTGATGATCTTAAGGGTCTTTTCCAACCATAGCAATTCTGTGATTCTGTGATCGTATTTAAAAATAAAATACTTGCAGAGATGCCTGCCTCTCCGAGTGTAGCTGTACTGTTTCCTCCAGGGCCCACAACAGCATAAGTTGTTCCCATTTTCCTTCCTGTCTAGTTAAGGGTTTTCACTCCTGTACTTCTATATTTCTGAGGTGTGTGCTGAATCTGTAAGCCATTCTTAAGCTTGATGCCATTTAAATTACCTGGGTTTAAAAAACCTCCCTGCATTTTTTGACAAATGCTTCATTAATGTATGTCCTTGCCATAAATGAGAACTATTTTCTTCAACTTTCTCAGCTGGGATAAGCTTCATTTCCTTTATTTTTGTGGTGGAGTACTTAGAAGATGAAGGATTTTGCATGAGTGTCAGTATGGTTTCTTACCTATATAAAGTTGCAACCAATTTCCTAGTCTAGTTCCAGGCTGGGAAATTGCACTTCAGCAAACTGCAGTGATCTCTGTATTGCTAAGCAGAGTGCTAAAGCAAAACCCAGATGACAGGACTTTCTACAGCATGTTTTGTATTAGCAAGCAACGCACTGTCATGGCAATAATAAAAATTATTTTTGTAGGAACTCATCTTTCCCCACAACAATTCCATTGATTCTCTTCTCACCTTACCCTTTCCAAAGTTTTTCTAACTCTTAAGATGCAGATATACAGCACTGCAAAAGGGAAATCAACTGGCACTCCTCTGACCCTGGTAAGCCTTTCCAGAGAATTAAACTCAAGTCTATTTCTCTCTGACAGCTGGTCCCACTTTCCTGCAGTAGCCTGATACCTAATATTCCTTTACTATATAATAAAATATATAAGCCCTCATACGCCATACTACAAATTACTTACCTCCAGTTTTCCATCTCTCCCTTCGTCCCAGTGCCCAACTTCAAGAAATCTTTTGCCCCCTCCTGGAGATCTATCACACATGCAACACCCCCACAGAGAGAAGTAATCTTTCTGAAAAAGTGGTACAATAGGATCAGATTTAAATTTTAATTACTATTGTGAAGAAAATATATGGTCATCCTCTTTTTCACCATTATTCTCTTTCCAGCAAAAACAGAATGAATGACTCATAGGGACACAAACTTGTCAATCATCCCACAGTTTATATTTATTACAGAGAACAGCTTTGAAGTGTAAACTGTTCTGTTGTTTCAGTAGGTCGAAACCGAGACACAGAAGATGAAGTCAATGTTAGATTACCTAATGTGTAAAACAAGCACATAAGAAAGCCTAACAGGACCTGAAACACACACAGAGGAAGGAATGTATAAAGGGATACCAAACCAATGTGTCCTGATGCAAAGGAATGGATAATAGTGAACTCAGCCTTGAAAGAAATCTTGTGAGTAGGCAGACAAAAGATAGAAGCAGGTGCAAAGGGTGAGAAGGGCTGAGCTCAATTATTTGGACTTTGCTAGATAAATGTTATGAGCACAACAGTGGCTTCTTGTTGTTGTGAGCATGTAAAAGAAGAAACTGAACCCCTTTGGATAGTGAAGTTGGTATAGAAGGTACTGGAGAAGTTATTTCACTGCTACTTGGAACACACAAGGTGACACAAATATACTTGATATGTTTCCAAAAACCTAGGAATATTTTTGTCAAGTGTCAGAAAGGAAAACAAATTAAAAACCAAACCCCCTCTTTGTAGTGGGATTCAAATTAGTCAAAGGAACATTCTAAGAAATGGCAAAAATAAGGGAAACTCTAGTCAGCTAATTAGAACACTAGATTTCAAGCCAGAACTCAGTTTTGGATGGATGTTAAGACTATGGAAAAGTTTTGTACAAGAAAGAAAGAAAGCTGCTTATGTACTTCACATGAACATTTTAATGGCATTCACTGACATTTTAATGAACTGAGTGATGCTTGCATAAATAATTTATCGTAAAGTAAGATTAAAATAAAAAAGGAGCAAAGCTGGCTAGGAAGGCTTCCGCTTTCCAGCTCACACCCCTGCTGTTTGCCCCTTCTCCATGCTGATCTGACAGAAGTGAGTGCAGTAAATTGGGTCAGGGGACTGATCTGGAAGAAAAATTATAACACACTCTAAAACTAAAAGGCAGAAATGCATCAGGGAAGATAACTGTCCTAAGAACAGGTAGATCTACATAACCACAGACAGATGTTCTGTTTTTGTCAAAACAGAAACTTGATTTTTTTACACAATCCACTGACTCTGCATAATGCAAAACCATTACTACCATTCATAGATATGTACAGCTTATTAAAAGAAGACCCTTGTTCTGTAAGGTTCTAAAGAAAGAGTGTCAGAACTACTGAGCATGCTCCATCACTTAGTCCAAGGTCAGGTCTATCTTTTTCTCTTTTGTCAGGACAGCTCTACGAGGATATGCTATGTAGGCTATGCTATTCCAGCAAAACACTTTCTTACATTAACTACCTGTAATAATAAAAGGAAAAAATCCTGTTATACTAGCAAAACTACATATACAGCAAGCAGTGCGGTTTGGGCACTATATCTACACCTCTAATAGTGGCTTCTATTCATGTAACACTGCTGCTCAGTGACATGAATACACAGTCTTATGAAAAGACTGGACCATATGACACTGAATATGAATTTACACTGTACATTGATGCATAGAACATACTGTGGAATTTGTTCTGTTTTGGAAGGGAAAGGCAATATTTTTTAATCTCTTCACTAAGTCCATAGAGACATATTTTCAGAATTAAGTATACACTGTAAGTGCTATTCTTCTGTAAACATCAGTCAAGTAATACAATAATATAACCTGCACATTTAGCTTCCTATCCTCTGGATATAAAAATAACAGAGAATGCCTCATTAAACACCTATAAAGAGTTGTGACAAATATCAAAATAGTATTATTCATGCTGCCTTTTATCTATAAATAACTGCTGTGTGTATATATATATCCTAGGATATATAGTATACCATGTTGGAAATGGTTGTAGAGCATCAAATCTTTTTTTCATCTGAAGTGCAAGAGATGGGATGACTTGACAGCTCTGAAGTCTCTGAGTAAAATGAGGTATTATAACACTCTCCCCATTTTGTCTCATGTGAAAGGCTGAGATTTCTGCCTAAAATTAATGTTTACAGACACATACAGAACATTAGCATCTGATTATCCAAGGGCTTTGGATTTTTTGATCATGGTTCGGTATACAAGGCACCAGAGTTGCAAAAATCATGTAATAGTCTTGCAATGTTAACATAGTCAAAAATAGCAGGAAATGCATGATTTATTAGTAATTTAAAATTGCACTCCTCTGAATTCAGATGTTGAAATCCTAGAATGTGCAGGAGACTACTGTATCTTTTGCCTTTAATTTCATGCCAAGTGCACTGCCCTTCTGACCAGAGTTGCTGTGTGGTCACTTCCTACCTTATTTTCATAAAAAAATGTGACAAGTTAGGTTCATAAAGTGGTAAGTTTCTGCTAAACTGGCTTGTTTTGATCTCTCAGGGAGTGAACAAATGAGCAGTTAGGTGGCAAAGCGTGGCAAACTTCAGCAGAGCAGAGACTGACACTGCAATTTGAGGTAGGTAATTAGTCAGCCCACATAGAGCCTGATTACTTTGTAAGGAGAAATTAATTGATGCAGAGAAATACACTCAGAAAAACACAGCACTTGGTTCTCATCACCAAATTCTCAGGAGGAATTATAGAATATTCCAATTTGGAAAGGACCCATAAAGGTCAGCAAGTCCAACTCACTGCTTTTCACAAGACTACCTAAAATGAATCCATATAAATAAAAGTCTTGTCCAGACACTACTTAATCTCTGAGAGGCTTGGTGCTGTGACCACTTTCGCGGGGAGCCTCTTCTAGTGACTGACCATCTTTTCTGTGGAGAACTTTTTCCTGATGTCCAATCTGAACTTCTTCTGATGCAGCTTCATCCCATTTCCATGTGTACTATTGCTGGTCACCACAGCGAGGAGGCCAGCACTTCCCCCTCCTCTGCCCTTCTTGAGAAATTTGTAGACTGCAATGGGGTAATTTTCTTTAAAAATGAACCACACTCCAGCACATAAAATGGCAAGTTTAGCCATTTACCTTGTTTCATCCTCTGTGACTAACAAAGCACTCCAACAGCTTCCTGATACAGTCTTTTCAGTCATGTATCTATGACCAGAAATAGGACCTGATGGTGCTTGTTGTTTTTTAGATGCCCAAGACGAAAATGACCTGTTTCAAATATGAAATTTGAAAAAAAAAAATCATATTGAGTAGGTATGCACAAACAGTTCAATTTATTGGCTTTTTCCAAAGAAGCATATCATATTGCCCATATGTGCAGGCATCTTAGGCTCGGGCTTCTCAAAATCCAGTTCTCAAGTTACTTTTAAGTGTGTTGATTTTTTTTTTTCCAAAATATTGTATGTCAGTAAAATCTAAATGGAAGTAAAAAGTGTGAGAAGTATGAGAACCAATTGTTCTTCCTTGAATCCATCCTCAGAAAATCCTTGTTTACTATCTTCCTACCCTCTTGAAATGAAAGAGTGGATATGTGTATTTACTCCAACCATGATATATGATAGTATCAATAAATGCAGTAGACAGAAACTGTTTCACAGCACACCAAAGTAAGCACATTAATCAGTAACAGGCACCCAAATAGGTTTTGTAAACCCCTCGTGTTTGTTTGCTTTGCTAGCTACCCAGCTTATTTTTTTCCCAATGGCTAACGTTACATATTTTCACAAGAAATTAAATGATTCGTGGATCACAGTTACACAAGACTGACATTGATGGGTGACTTGCATTTATATTTTAAACATAAAAATTGATTTGATAATCTGTATAACTGGGCAAGCAAGGGAGGTATTTGACATATTTTAAAAGAAAAAGAAAAGAATTTATCAATAAAGTTTTAATCCTACAACTCACTGCTTTTCTATACACCTCTGTACTCTCTGGATAAGTCACTTATACACCACAAATCCAAATGAAGCATGATTGAGTAAATGATTGCTATGAATACACCATAAGCATGAAGATCTGCATTGATTCAGAACCACAACAACCCTTCCCATGAAAACCTTCTGTAATGATGAAGTGTTCTGTCCATATAGATTGTCATTAAAAACATTTAAGAAAAGATTCCGAATGGTGGGACACTGATGTAATAATGAAGAAAATGTGAGTTTGCAAAGATTGGTGTCCTGGTTTGAGTTAGAACAGAACTAATTCTGTTCAGTGATTTTACTTCTCAGCTGAGTCTCTTCTAACTAATGGCATATTCTTGCAGAGAGTGTCTGCTTCTAGCAGTGATAATGCTCAATGTTCAGAGTTACTACCAAGGATTGGTGCACAGACCAAGGTCACTGCTAGATCTTGCGTACCACACCAGGGGGTGCAAAAGTGAGAGGCCACAGCTGCTGGGAGGAGCAGCCAGGACAGGTGACTCTAAACTGACCAACAAGGTATTCCATCCCATATACGTCATACTCGGTATAAAGCTGACAGATCACAACAGTCAAGGTCCCTTCTTCAATGGCCAGCATCCAAGGAGGACTCTGTCTGTTCTGCCTTCGATTCTGATCCATGTGTTCCTGAATCCAGTTCCAGAATTCAGCTCTTGAATCTGATTCCTGTCTGCTGCTGAGCCCAGCCTGGGATTTCCCTGGTGCCTGCTCCACAGCATCAGTGGTGACAGTGACGTGACTGCCATCCAGGAGGTTGGTTTCAATACTGTTTTCATATATATTTGTTTCTATTTCATTTTATTATTACTATTTTCATTAAAGCTGTTCTAGCTTTCTTTTCTAATCCATAAGCCTCTATCCCTTATTTCCTTTCTCTTCCCCTTTGAGAGGGAGAGAGGTTAATAGAGAGTGTCTGTTATAGTCCTATTGGACAGCCCTGACCCTAAACCTTGACAAATGGTAGTTGTGATTTCAGCAGAGGACAATAAAAAACTTTCAAATCTAGCTAAAATAATATATAAACCCAGTTTTTCTTCAAGAACAGCTTCTTTATACTGTCATACATCCTGAAATCTTCTGGATATCAGTTTTGTATTCTTTATGAGTAAGAACTTGTCTGAGGCTGACTGTGTTTATATTGTTTTTGCTCTAACATCATCATAATGTTCCAGCAAGAACACAGGATGCTTTAAGACAGTTTTACTCCAGTTACATATTGAGGAATAGACCAGCACAGAAAATGGTAATATAACAGCCATTAAGGTGATTTTACATCACTCTCAGACATTAAACAAATAGTTAGAACACTGGCAAGTTAATGGAAAATTGTTTAAGTTAATAAAAAGAAATGCTATTAAAAAACTCATAATGTCAAGAAATTCCTTAAGCTTTTAGTGATGGGAAACAGAATCATTCGGTGGAATGCAAACAAATGTCTCTGTCAATTATAAAGAGATCTGGTCTCCATTACCAAGGTTGTCATGACATCTTGTATTTGTGAAGTGGACTTTGAATAAGTCAGGTGTCTTTGTCAACAACATTCCCTTCCTGAACTTCAGGTACTACCTTGATCAGCTGTATCCCTCCACAGTGTCCATGCTACTTTTGATAGAAATGAGTCTTGCATTTTTAATAATGTTGCTTATGTTACAGAAACTTTTGCCTCTGACCCACATACATACACAGGGCCCTTGCAGCCAGAGATGAGTCAGATCAATTAGGGCTGACTTTCTCTCTTTCTAAATTCCATGTCTGCCTGAACCAATTGCAACACCCACGATCCACAAAGCAAAGGAAGCAATGAAGAACACACATTTCTGAGGTATACCAAATCAGCGAGAGTTCTCAATTCTTTTAATGAAACATGCATTTCATCACTGTCTCTGAAAAGTTTTATCAGTATTTTCTTGAGGCTTAAAATAGTTACAGAGGAGACAAGAGTGATGACAGCAATACAGGTAGCATCTTCCTCAAGGTTTTAATATGCATTGTGCCCCTTCTTGTTTAAATTTGAAAAATGCCTCAACAGAACGAATGTCATTTGTGAATTATATTAACACGAGAATGTCCCTAGAAACGGGTACCTGAATCATAGAATTGTTTAGGTTGGAAAAGACTTTCAAGATCATCGAGTCCAACCATTAACCTAACTTTACCAAGCCCACTGCTAAACCATGTGCCTAAGCACCATACCTACACAACTTTTAAGCATGCCCGGGGATAGTGATTCAACCACTTCCCTGGGCAGCCTGTTGACTGGAACTGAAAAAAATAAAGGTTCTGCCTCCTCACTAATTCAACTTTATAATTGTATTTCTAAAAAAAGAACAAAAAGTAGAACAAAACACTCAACCTCACCCTACTGTATTTTAGATCTAGCGAAGGTGCAGCCATGGATGAACTGATCCAAAAGAATTCCTTGCTTGGGAGAGAAGGAACAGAATTCATTTCCTTTTTCATGGGCCACATAGACTAATCATGAAATCACATGGTCACTGGACTGAGTGAAAATGAAATTGGGGAAAACTGGCTTCTATGTCCAGAGCAAGAATCTGCAGATGAAGGGCAGTTAGTGAGCCTGCTCTTTTTGGCAACATCTCACTGTTACATTGTTTTGCTGTAACATGAAACTACAATTTTGGCCTGAAAGACCTAATGCAAAAAATTACAATAGTGCAAAAACAGCCTCATTAAATCTCTAACATTACATTATCACTTTTTGAGAAGGAGACTGCAGGAAGAAAAGAGAACCCAGAAAGAGTGAGAAGCAAATAACCCACTTCTGTATTCCCCTGAACTAGAGACCACAGGCAGCATGAGAGACAATCCTCCTCTTCACACATTAAGTGGGACACTGCAACTATGCTAAATACAACACAATAATAGTGCTGATTCAACCCTCCACTGATTTGCAATGCAGGGCTGCCTCTATCACTGCAGTGGTGTGTGGCAGAGCACATCGCCTGATAAACTTGGAAAACCACAGGATCTAGCTGCAGCACACCAGAGCCTTCAACCCAGCTCTACTACAAATAAGGCCAGCCTGACAGGAGTGGAAACTAATTTAAAAAGAGAATGCTCTTTGGCTTTTTTTTTTAAATCCACTTCTTTTGTGGGGAAGTAACATGCTGTTTACACTGCACACTGTAATAAAAAGCTTACCTTTCAGAGAGTCTTACCCTTCAGAAGGTTTGGCATATGGTTCTGAAATGCAAAAGGCAATAAAACCAAAATTTAGAAAACTGCCTTTAAGTACAAAAATAAAAGATTAGCCCTAGTAATATTCAAAACTATTGAAACATTAGTTATTTTTAAAAGCAAACTCATCACCAGCTTTTCCTACGTTCAGTCAACAGACTTTAGGGTTTGTTTTCCTGAAGATCCTGCTCCCAGTGACTACATACCAATTTCTTTTCCACGTGCCCTGGGTTCCCAGTTGCACAGGCAATATTCCCTGCTTGACTTGTGTGGTGTGACATACGCCATGGCCATGTCTCACACTCCTATAATGCACTGGATTTCCAGTTACTCTTATTTCACATTCACACCAAGGTGTTCTGGGTTTCTGTGTACAGCTGTATTTGGCTTTCTATGCCAACAACTTTTTTTCCCACTCCATTTGCTACAACCAATCTTCAAACAGTTGTTCAGACCACCGCATACTGAGGCAGGGCTGAGTAGCCTTAGCCATCTGCACCTCCTCCTCCTCAGTGGCCTCCATGAGGCCTCATGGCTGCTGACAGGGCTGGGGGTTGCAGAGTGGTCTGAGTGAGGTGCAGCAGCCATGGGGATGTCCGTGGCATGGGCTGAGGTGCTGGCTATGGGCATGAGATGTTGGTGTTGGTGTCAGCAGGATGTTACTAATAAACTCCCTCACCTAACAAGCCATGTCCTGAGAGATTCCTGTGCAGGGTAGTCACATTAGGACATGACTGGTTTGGGGTTGTGTGGAGCAGCCTCTTACCTCTGCAGTCCCTTGTTTTCACAGGTTTTACTTATGCAGGCCTCCACGTTCTAGGCTGTGAGACGCTGCTGGGCACCTCTGGTACCTCTCACATTAAGAATTTCCTAAACCCTTTTTTTGTTTTGTTTGTTCGTTTTGCACTATCTGCCTAGCCTTCAAGCTTAAGTGAGCAGTTCTTTCTATATTTAACATCCTCCTCCATGTCACCGAAAATCGATCTTCTATTAGCCATAATTCTAACCTGATGATCCTCATGAATTCCTACCTTGGGTCCAGGCTTGTCCTGGGGACAGACCATGGGGGATTTGATCCTGATGTTTTTTTACTCTCCTTTATGAAAGTTGCAAGCCAAGATCAAGAACTGTTGTGGGATACTGTGATGAAATTGGGTCTGGAATAATGGTGTTTGAGTGAAGGTATCATTGGAGCGATAAGTGCTGTTGATCTGGTATTACTAGAGGACAGTTTATACAATTTTAACAGGCCAAACAATCTGCCTTTTTCATTGTTTCCCCCATTTTTATGTAGCATCTTACATATAGACGAAATGATGTGCCCATTCTCATAAAATACTCCAAAGATCTGAAATTCCAGCTGCTATCTCTTAATTCACAATCTAGTGAAACACATTGTATATTCTTACCTGTTCTTGTCTTAATTAGCTTCCTGTGCATGCTATAGCAGCAGCATTGCTTGCACTTGGGACATGGATAAAATTTTGAAAGAAAGAATAGAAAACAGGTTCTCATTATAACATGTAGTTACATCATTTCCTCAGATTATATTTCATCAAAATACTGTAAATTCCTTGTTTTCATATAAAAAAATCTTTGTATGATATCAGTGTTATGTCTCTGACCCATAAAAATTATTTTTATATTAAAAGGACATTAGTTTTCCCCATCATCAGCAATTCCTAGAGCCTTTCAGAAGAGAGATCAAATTCTGCTTGTCCCCTTCTTGGGTCCTGACCTCGGAAGTCATTTGCTGTAAGATCTTGTCTGTGTAAAAAAACTCTTACATGCCTCCATTAGCAGCCAAGATTGCAAGAAAACAACTAATATGTACCTATATAGTGTACTACTACATTTGATTACTTCTAGCAACACCACAAAAACGTACTGGTTAAAAGCTAGTTTTAACAGTACTGTAGTCTCATCTATTTCTTCAAACTTGAGTCAGTAAAACCTCTTGGCTTTCTGATATGCTTTTGTGCTACCCCAGACAGACACACTTTATTGAATTAAGTTTGACACTTGTTGAGAAAATTTCTGCCACACAATTTTACTTTTGCCCTAGAAGCTGTTAATTCTGTCGGTAGCACAATTCTGTTGGTAGAGCGAGTTATTCAACCACCTAGCAACTGCTCTGGCAATCTCTTTAAGGAGAAACAAGCATTACAGAAGTTTGACTGTGGGGACAAGTGGAAGTTATGTGATTGCCTTGGTGCTGCTTACAACATTGAGCTGTAAGTTATCTAATTGAGTTGTCTGACTCGTGGAAGCTACTGAGCCTGCAGGGGGAACATAAATTTGGTACATACAGTTAAAACAGGTGAACACTTTTCCTCCATTTAAAGGTAACATCAGCATAATATGACTGTGATAAGGTCCCACATGCTTTACTGCTCTTTTTTTCATTTAAAAAGGATACTCAGGAAGTATGCTGCAGGAAGCAAGAATACCACAAAGCACAGAGAGAGCAGAAAGGCCCCACAGCAATGGGAGGACTTATCCTCACCACGGCTTTTCTCTGCATCTCTGGTACGTTGTCTTGCACCACTACTCTCTGTTGACATTTTCAGGCCCAAAGCCATTGGATGGCATGAGTGCATTCTGGGGACAGCGCGGCAGGATAGATGTAGCATTCTGTGAGATTAGGCTGGATAAAATGTGGTCATGGTAGAACAGATAAATGCAGGAGAGTTTCTGGGGGGACTGGGCAAGGTGGGAAATGAGATAATGAAGGATGAAAATGGAAGACAAAGATTGTATATGTAGGGGAAGAAATAAAAGCGTTCAGTCCATGTGAAGTTTGAAGCTTTCTCCTCCTCCCCTGCTTAGTTATCAGATCTAGCCGAAATTAATCATCCGAGTTAAAACACACATAGCCAGGAAATCCCCCTGGAACAGTACTATTCCTTACTACACTTCTACAGAAACAACATCTTATAATTTGCTTTATTCATTTGATGTCACAGGCCGATGCTGCATCTCCTGAAACCTAAAACTGGTAAACTCTATAAATGTTGCTAGAAGTTTCTTTAATGGTAACATGTGGAAGGTGGGCAAGCAAATCTCTTGAAAAGTTTATAAATGGGGTTCTGGAATACTGAACAATGGCAGGGTTGAAATTACGGCCTGTAAAGCACAGTCCCTGTGTGTTGCCTCATTGTGGCAAGCAGGAAATGCTTTATTTGGAAATTATTAAGAAGGCATGCCTTCTCAGTAAATGACCCTTAAAAGTTCCTTTTGAACAATAATACATTTAGTATAAGAATTTAGAGTCTGGAGTTACTGAACTTTACGAGGTTGGCTTGATTTCACCATGGAACTCTTAGCTTAGAGCATTTTGGAATTCTGGCTTTGTAAACACATATGTGAAAAAAGTTTGCTAAAAATAGAAGTGAGATGCCACTCCTTTTTTTTTTTTTTTACATTTTCTATCATTAAGTGTTTCAAGAATCCTTCCACCATAGCAACAAAAGAAAAAGATTTGCTTATTAGATTTTATATGTCACACAGGGGAAATAAAACCAAACGAATACTATGCTGCACATCAAACCACGCACATACCCAGCACACTAAATAGGGAAAAAAATCTATAAATTAAAATAAAGCTATATTCTCTCTCATGAAACAGAGAAGTAAAATTGTTGGATATACTGCCCAGATATTCAGATTCAGCCATCCAAGGCTATCTCTGGGAGGCCTATGTATTCAAACAGGACAACTATCTGAATATTAGTATAAAATAAATGCTGAATGTATGACAGAAAAGGTGTTGTATGAAAGTCTGAAATAAAGGCATTTTTATTCTCATTTAAAAAAGTCTTCTAAGAGGTTTTTTTTCATAAATAAGGAGTGCGTTCAGCAGCCTTTATGCCATTCTTCTCACCAATTGCAGTCTTAATGTACAAACAGTACTATATAAGAAGTGTCAGTTACATTATACACTTAGATATGGATGGACTCTCACGGGTTTGTCAGTCAGGCTTTTTGAGAAGGCTGGAAAAAGCACAAGACACAACAATACAATAAAATAATTTCTTTCCAAAGATACTCTAAAAATTGCTTATGAAATTTATTTAAAGGCAGGGAAAAAACAGGTTTAGACAATGTCAGTGTCAGTTTATAGTTTGCAATGTGCCTTAAACTTCCAAGCTTCTTAGATTTAGTTCTCCCATGGTAATTATTGAGATTCATTTTCACTAATCATTAGCTTCTCTAGCTAGTTCCAGTAGTCTTCCTGCTAACATCACTGTAATCTTCTCCCTACTGCTTCTTCATCTAGCAACCAATTTTAGTTAGAAATAACCTGTTCCAGTTTTAGGAGGAACCTTATATAGTCATCAGGAGAAAGAATGAGATTTCATGGAAAGATTTACAAGAGGGAGGAACTTTTTCCCATTTGCCCACAGGTCACAGGTTTTCTTTTATTAAAATTGGGGATAATAATACCTATCATCTACTTTTCATGTGAGTAGTTAATAACTAGTAGCTAACTGTTGAAATAAAGAATGTCTTCAAAATCTGTAGGTTATTAGTATTCAGCTGAAGGAAGAATCTTCAGCATGAGACATTAAACATGGAGAAATCTCATGGAAAGAAAACACAGGTCTGTGTTACTGACAGAATGAAGTAGGGAACCAATGAGTGAGGACCTGATGTACTGGGAACTCAGAGTTCTACAAGAAGTCAGCATGAGCCTTAGCTGCTTAATGTATTTTAAAATTATGTCCAATAGTTTGTGTTCATAAGAAACAGTGGCAATAGCATGTGGGAGGTGAAGAACAGTATCTCCATTAGTAAAGAAAGATGTCTTTGTTGCCAAAACTGTAAGAAACCAGAGCTAAACTTTCATTCATTTGAAATATAATACACTGACAACTTGCTATCTCTCTCAACAACTTAAGGGAGGAGGTAGCATGCCTTTTTTCGACTTTTAGAAATGTGTTGAGCAGCTTTCTATGAAAGACAAATGTTCAGTACTTGGTGGAATAAGGCACATTTCTAGATGCTTGAGAAGTTTGAAATTTCTAGTATTGAAGCCGCCTGTGCCACTAGGGTTCTAACACCAATGTCACCCTAAGAATGATTCTTTATTAAGTCCTGTGATTGCTTGTCATCCATTTAAATGCTAATAAAGCATCTGTGCCTGAGCTCACAACTTTTTTATGTTAATCTGCCAACACACAGCAGCTAAAATTAAGATTCCAGTACTTCCTTATTACTGAGATCAGTAGGGAGACACGGTGCACATGGTACAAACAGAGACTGTTACATGCACAAGAAAGTTAAACACTAAGTTCTAGAAATCACAATGATTTCTCAGGTTGAAAAGTGCTGAAAATGTTAGCAAGTGGTTACTTTGGTGTTTCTGCCTTAATATATTTTTTATTCTCAGTTTTTACCAAAGGCAAATATCACATTCAAGGCTCATCCGAGTCACAGCCAATGTCAGTTTTCTTACAGTGCTGTGGTTCCCAGAACAGCATTGAGAGCTGGTGACAAATTAGTTATGAGTGAAAGCCATTCACACCTGTGGATTATGCAAGGTACTACCGAAGTCAAAGTATATGGCATAGTATAAGAAATTTGCAAGAAGAGGGTGCAAATAGAGCAAATATCATAGGCCAGCCTCTCTTGTTGTAAGAATGGTAAGAGGGAAGCAGTTACAGTGTCTCTCTTGCTACAGCTTGCAAGAGAAAGAGATGCTCACACATTCAGTTTTCTTTAAGCTTTAAGTTCAGTTAATGCAAATTATCAAGTGAAAGGCCATACCTATGAAGTGAAGCAAGCTGATTGTGGAAGAAATTCAATCTCTTTTNTAGCAGTTATTGTCCTGAATAAATGACAGCAAGACTTGACTTAAGTCTCTGCAGCATATACAAAGTATTGAAGACTTGCAGACTTATTTTCATGTTTGCTACACGCCTTTCATTGACTGCACTTAAAATGCTCTGACAAGTAGCAGCCTGCTGGTGGAAGTAGAGGGGTNTAATCTGCCAACACACAGCAGCTAAAATTAAGATTCCAGTACTTCCTTATTACTGAGATCAGTAGGGAGACACGGTGCACATGGTACAAACAGAGACTGTTACATGCACAAGAAAGTTAAACACTAAGTTCTAGAAATCACAATGATTTCTCAGGTTGAAAAGTGCTGAAAATGTTAGCAAGTGGTTACTTTGGTGTTTCTGCCTTAATATATTTTTTATTCTCAGTTTTTACCAAAGGCAAATATCACATTCAAGGCTCATCCGAGTCACAGCCAATGTCAGTTTTCTTACAGTGCTGTGGTTCCCAGAACAGCATTGAGAGCTGGTGACAAATTAGTTATGAGTGAAAGCCATTCACACCTGTGGATTATGCAAGGTACTACCGAAGTCAAAGTATATGGCATAGTATAAGAAATTTGCAAGAAGAGGGTGCAAATAGAGCAAATATCATAGGCCAGCCTCTCTTGTTGTAAGAATGGTAAGAGGGAAGCAGTTACAGTGTCTCTCTTGCTACAGCTTGCAAGAGAAAGAGATGCTCACACATTCAGTTTTCTTTAAGCTTTAAGTTCAGTTAATGCAAATTATCAAGTGAAAGGCCATACCTATGAAGTGAAGCAAGCTGATTGTGGAAGAAATTCAATCTCTTTTGGTAACTAAGGAGGTAGCCAACATTATTCAGTGTCAGGATATGTACACTGTAACACATTAGGTCAGAGTTCTGATACAATTTTTGTGCACAAGTGTCTTGAGACATCAAAGGGAATCACAGTAGGTTTATTTCCACAGACAACAGTGCAGTTTACCCTGTCAGTTATACACTGGCCTGACTTATTGACGTGTGCTACCCAATTGTTAGCCACATATGCTGTAGACATGCTTGAGTTGGTCNACAGTGATTATTAATTATAAATTGAAACTTGCATATTTTTGTTAACTCCTCTATGTCTGTCTGTCATGGTGACATATTCCCAGGCTTAATTAGTTTAGATCTACATAGTTTTCAATAAACAGTAGGTAGATGCTGTTATATGAAAAATATAAGATGCCCATGAGTGCTTAATAAACTTCAGGTGTTTTACAATGTCTACAGATCAGAGTTCATGAATCAGAAGGAGCATAAATTCTGATGTATTTGAGCCTCTCCTTGGAAGACTGCAGTGGAATTATCCACATGAACATTTAACCGAGAACCAAGTAAGTGTAGCAGTCATGCTCTAGAGAGCATAAAGCATCAGTGATAACCACACTGGTTTCGACATGTCAGTCTGTGAATCTAGTATTAGTTTTAAACTTTAATACATTTTTCAGGGAAGGGCAAACCTCAAAGGAAGCTAAAATGTTTCACTTTCTAGTGAAATAGAGAAAAGCTTGGGTTTAATTTTGTTTTGTTTTTGTTTCTGTTTTTTTACTAAGATACAAAAGAACATTTTTCAATTTACTTAGTGATCTCTGATGAACACAGAAAAAATACTACAGATCTCAGTCTAAGCCCTACTTAACTTAATGATTTCTGTAACCACACTGAACAATAAAGAGATGAGAGTTTAATTGCTTAGTATTTACATTTGGTTCAGATCATCCCTCTAGAATTCTTAGGAAAATTTGTCAGTCTGATAATGTGCCCAACTTTTAACATGCTGGCAGAAAACAATAAAAAAAAAAAAAAGTGATTATTCTGCTCCTTTCTTGGGGAAAAAAAAAGCAAGGCAAAAAAAAGTTACTCATTCCTTCCTAACCATTTTTTTTCCTAGGGCCAAGTGAGTAAATAGAACCGTACAAAGAAGCCAAATTTCCAAGGACTGAGGAGTTCAAATGTGCAGAAGATAAGCACACAGGTTGGTCATTGGCTTACCCATCGCTAGCTATGAAGGGTTGAACTCAAATATCCCTCTGCTACTGCCATTAAATGGTGTTGACAATAGTTTTTGCACACGCCTGAAATTTCTTTAGAGATCCCATTTGTTGCAATTTCTGCAGGAATTATCTCTGAATCTTAGTTACACTGTGAGTCTTTCTCACAGTGGATGTGCACGGTCCGTATTCGTGCTGTGAGGTCCAGTTAAGTTTTTTCATTGCACAGATTATGTGATACTGTTGCAGCTCCCTCACATTTTTGGCACTTGTCTGGACTGATGCAGTGAATTCAGCTGCATTTAAAGGCTTAAATCACACTTCATCAATACCCATTTTTATGTTTGCTCATTTTATATACCATGTGCAAAACCAGTGTGGTCTGACTGTCAGCACACAAGTCAGATCTGGGTAACTGGATGCTTCCCTCTGGTCCACTGCGTCTTCTGAAGAGCAAGAAGAGAAGAGCTTCTTGGTTCTTTCTTTCAAGCTGCCTCATGCTTGTGAGTTGATGTCAAGCTACTTGTGCTGAATGAATGAAGAAGGGCTACATTTGAGCGCAGATCTGGTTTCAGAGCCAGGAGCTACTAATGCTACACTAGAGTGGCTCACAAAGGTGTCCTCGCACCTAGGAGGATGTATGGTAGTTGGTGAGAAGAACCATTCTGAATTCAGTTCTCTTCAATCTAGACATGCTCTGCCAACTCATGCACTGGCTCAAGAAAGTTTGTTTACTTTTTCTGAATAAGAAAGGCTCCCAGTCACTGATAAAGAGACAGGCAGTCCTCTAAAATTTGACAAATCTCAGCTCATACTTGCTGGCATAGTGGCAGCTCTCTGGCAAAGAAGCATTTAACAACTTTAGTCTCCATTTCAATTAATCACTCTCTTTGTACTATTAACAGTTATGTATTGTAAGGATCTCATGACACAGATGGCTTAATCTTTTACTGATCAAGTCAGAAGTTCTACCTAATCCTTAAAATCAGGTATTTTAACCCTTAGTTTATCAAAAGAAGCCTTTTCTCCAGTCCTAGATTCTGAAGTTTTCTGTTTGTTTTTAAATTTCACTTCTACTAATCACTATTTCACAGATTTGCGGGCTGGTAGGCTCTTAATATCCTAGTTTTAATAGATACTTTGTGGCTTTATTTGATTGTATTTCCTAAAGCAAACACATATGATTTTGTGAATGCTTCTTATCTGCTCCCCTATGGGGCAATTTGCTCATTAGTCTCTTAGTAATTACCACTTCTTTCTCCCTTCATAATTTACTTCCAAGAGCTCCTTCCTTCCAGTTTCCTGATTAAATGCTGTCTTTTGAAGTCCAAGCTCCATAGTGGACTTCAGAGTTTGTGCCCATTTTCAGCAGTTTACTTTCCACCTTTAATTCTTCCCCTTACTCAAAATCCAGTCACCATCGAACATCTTTCCCTCTACCAACATGGCTGTTCTCACTTGTCAGTCTGCTGGTGATCTACTCTATTGCCTTTCCTAGAAGCACTTCCTTTCCTGGGTAGGAGTAGGTCCAGCACAACTTATCCAGAGATCCTGCACCTCCTGTCACATGAGCCAACCTCCACCCCTGTCCACCCTGTCTGTTCTAAGACAGAAGAGCCAGGGGTCAATCCTTGCTTACAACCCTTTATTATTACTACCATTTTTCTTTCTTCCCCTTCATCTTCACCAAAGACTGTCAGTGAGGTCTACCCCTTTCTCCTTGAGCTTAGCATATGAAAAGTTCAGAAAGTTACACAACTTACTATCTTTTTCATCTTTTTCTTTCCGATCCTGCTATATCCTTTTATACCAGTTTTCTGGTCTTGTGTCTGGTGCTAGTCTTTGTTGGAGACAGCAGGGCAGACTAGATTAAACCCAGCTGATCCTGTGTTTCTTTTGAACATGTATTTATTTTTATTTATGGGACCTTACATTTTTTCCAGTAAAGGTGCTTCTATACAGTGAATTTGATCTTACAGAACATTGTTTTTTATTCATAGCTATAGATGGCTTAGAAGCAGCTCCAGAATAAAAGAAGTTTGCAGAAGACTTGAAAACCAAAGGCACAGAAAAGATATGTGTGTTTGAGCCCAATCCTAGAGAAAATTCCCATTAAACTCTCCTGCACAAGAAATGCAAGATTATCCCTAATCAAGTTTTATAGGGCATCTAACCCCACCCAGAAAAAGAGTTTCCAGTCTTTGTTTCATATAATTATTTCTATCTGTCCTCTAAAACATATGTGTTTCTTATGACTACAGTACATTCAGTCTTAGTTTAAACAGTGATAAGTATATTTATAGATCTGTGTAAAACAAAATATTACTAGCATGTCAGCATTTAGTTGATCTTCACATTCTTGGCTTCAGAATGGTTTAAAATAAAACATACACACAAAACAGGGTTGTTTTTTTGGCTCAAGTTTCCTCATTTTTGCCCACAACAGACCTGGCAGATGTGGGATAGCTGGAATGTGCATATCTAACAGTTCTCTTCTGTGCCATCATTTGAAACTGTAGGAGTGCAGCTATTTGGCTGTATCATGGAACAGAGTGATGAATGTGATGAAATACAGATTTCATTTATGACCAGGGGATAAATGCTGTTCAGGTCACGAAAACAGATTAGTGCATGGGGACAAAAAGCTCACGAAGAATTCCTTTTTGGAGGTGGAGGGAAAGGTACTAAAGAATTGCAGTGATTAAATTGAAATGACTAGGTAGTAACTGAGATTATATAAAAATAAATACAAAACAGGAACCACAAAAGATTGTGGGTTTCTTAATTGCTCTGGCCTTGGGATGGCCTTGCTAGAGAATCACAATCTGATTAATCATGATAACAATAACTGGATTGCTTCACAGAAGGTTTTACATTCATAGTTTCATGGAGAAGCTTAAAATTGTTTCAGGGGCCTCATACCCAAAAGAAATCCAAAACAAATGAAAATAAATCAGATGGAGTAAAAATGGGTTATGAACCAAGGCTTTCTCAGATAACTATGAAGCCTTGATCAGTTTATAACAGATCAAAGTCCTTCCCAGTGTAGGCAGGACTGTTATAGTAGAAATTGTGCTCTTATCAGAGCCAAACTCTTATCCTGAATTCAGATGTAGATGCAAGCTTGATAAATGAATCTCTTTTAAAGTTGACTGCTCACAAATATAAATATGAGCAAAGGTGTTTTAAAGATGGATTCATGGCATATAATGCCCTGCATCTGTGTGTTGGATAAGCTTAATAAATAAGGCTAAAAAGATGCAGATCTATATAAGTTTCAAACCCCCAGAAAAACTCCCTGCTATTTTAGGAATAGTGGGATATTCTGTATTTTTCATGAAAGTGAGTTCATGGGAGGTTTGCTTTGGTGAGAATATCAGTACTGAATAGAGAGATATCTGATAGATCAGATAAAAATATCCATTTCCACTGAGTTCTTTATTTAACAGCAAACCTGTTTTCTAGTCTGTGTCTTGTTTGTTGTTTTTTTTTAACAGCTTGATTATTTCTCCCAGCAGGCTATATCCATGTAGCATTTTCCATAGAACAGGGCTCAATGTCTGGTAAGCCAATGAAATTGCAACTATCCAAGTCAGAAACAGGGAAAGAGGAAATACTTTCCAAAAAATCTTTACTGTGGCCCACGTAGTTCAAAAAGGGTGTGTCTGACCAGAAAATCTTTCATATGAGAGAGCAACCCGATCGTGTGAGGTCCTTCTCACAGATGTTCAAGTGGGGAATAGGCTTGGCAGTTAATACCGGAATGATACTATCCAGCAAAGTTAGGAGATGGAGATTTTCCATCCACACCTGAAAGTTTAAATATTGTTTTGCCTCTAGTCAAAAATATAGTTGATCTGAGAGGGAAAGACAGTAAGCCTTCACTCATGCATGTGGATGTGGATGAAGGTGTGGAAAGAGAGCAGAGGACAAGGGGAGGTGGAGGACTTTCATCCTGTTCTGAACTTTCTTGCACCTTTGGGCTGTTTGGGACATATTGTTTATTCCCATCATAGTGAGAGCAGCCAGTCAAGCAGCTTCACTAGTCTCACTGGTCCCCTTCCTTGAGGCAGCTCTTGTATCAGGGACACTAGTCATAGGCAACCATTCTAAGAGCTGTGCCTTTTGCACAGGAAATATTATGGCCATTTCCACATCTCCAGAGACCATCAGAATGTACAGAAATTACTCATGTAATAAAAAGAAAGTTTTCCAAAGCATCAAGACATGGTATCTTGCTATTTCAATATAACATAAAGTACAAGAAGGGTTAGCTCCTAATTTCTCCACTGGCTTTGGTGGAGTTAGTCCAGGTTTTAACTGAGCAGCATTCAGCATCTGGCAGTGTTTGCAGAACTCGTCTAATTGGATCTACTTGGATTTGCTGTTTTCGACAACTGAGATCTTAAACTGTTTCACTGCAGTCAGCAGCTCCAAGATCCATAAGCATCACTAGTTCTACAATGTCACACATTCCCATGGGAATTTGTTTGTGTTTTTTTTCCTCAATTCCTTAAGCTATCCTATGACCCTTGCTCTATAGCCAAATAGTTTGATATGCATTTGTAACACTGCTTCTGAGCATTATCATCTAATGATAACAGTTGTCCTCCTCCAAAAACACCTGACCAATGGGTTGGCTTCACTGGAGTGCTGAGCCAGCACATTATATGGGTACCAAGGGTCAATGAAACCAAAAACCAAGGTCAAGAGTTGCTATTAGTTGGCACATACTTCTGGCAGGCTTTATAGAATATCCCAATTAAAGTACTTGTTAAGCCTTGACTGAATTCTTTTTCCTTTTATAAATATAGTTTTGCCAGATTTCATTTTTCACTCTCCAGAAGCTTTTGTGATCAGGATGATGGAATAGCAACCTGAAGCAGAAAGCAGGTTTACTACCATACCAGAGGAATTTGTGACATTATCAATCACTCTGGTGACAGGTGCTATCTTCTGCATTATCCCAGCATCATTTGCCAGGTAGGCTGTGAGCCACTGTGACCACCACGGTAGCACTGAGCGAGGCGATTTGGTGAAACGCTGTTGCACTTAGTCTAAAGAACCACCAGATGGTGCAAAGAAATAAATTACCAGCAGATGGAAACTTTGCGGCCTACCCCTTCCAGCCTGGGCCGGGGCTCAGCCACCGCTTGGTGAAGCTTTGCCTCAGTTTCAGTGGAGATGGAAGGAAGCTCTGAGTGAGACAAACCAGATGTGACTTTGTGGGCTTTTCCATCAGCCCGGGTTTAGATGCAAGATTCAGATACGGACACAAAGAAGAGCAATTGGCTCAATTTTTTGCAGATTGAAATGGAGTTTGTTTCACGTTGAAATGTGGAAGGCAGGGAAACTAGTGCACAATCCAGCCATGTTTGGCTGCCTTTCAAAGTTCAAATCCGTGGTGAATCCAGGATTAATCGATAGACGAACTCTCTGCATCCAAATGGTGAAAACCCTCCTGGTTATTCAAGTCTTGTGCAGTTTCTACTTCCTTGGGAGGGATCTGGAAAAAATCTGACAAATTCATTTTTTTTAGTGTTTGGACCAGGCTCAAAAATTTAGAGTGAAGTTTTGATCCTTAGGTGTGAATCTAACCTCTCATATAGGCATTTGACTTTAGCTGCTATTTGGACCCCTAGCTGGTCCAGATATGAGTCAGTACAGCTGAGCATGTGCCGTTCAGTCACAAGAGGAGGTAATTGAATGGTATGTGCCTTCAGAGCCTTCCCAGTGAACCAGAACACCATTAAAGGCACTGTTGACACCTGTCTCTTCAGAGCAAGTCTTAAATACCTTATTATTTGTCTTGTGTGTTTTATATTTAGATTTTTTACCTGCGTGATAAACTAGGACTGCAGTTCACTATACACCCTTGGCTTAGGAATATTTTCCTTGTGCACAGGGACTCTGAAGTGCAGTACCATGAATTGCAGGAGATGGGAGTAACTGGAATCCACTCCTTGCCTGTGATCAAATTTGAACTTAAATTTGAACATCATTTTAATTCCCACACTTTTTGGAGCTGTAAGGTCCTGTCACAATGCACCACAATTGTGAGAAGACAACCCCCTGTACAAATTATGGTTATTATCTTACACAATTTGTGTGATGTTTGGCCTGTTGTAGATGCTCTTTTATAGTGGATTTTGGTATAGTTATAACTAATGCAATTGCAGCAGCATTAGTAGTAATAATATGTTTCTGTATCACAGGATGCAGAAACTAAAGGTGTATCCTGATAAACCCTCTCAGGGTCACATTTGTCCACCCAACCAAACAGATATCTCTGGAACAGAGCAGCAATACAAACTGTGGTGGAGATTAGACTACCTATGAAAATCTTGTGTTACTGTAATACAGGCTTTTACGGACTGAGGTCCAATTCAGAAAAAAGGCCATCACTCTGGAATGAATGAGGAGCCTAGGGAGCAAACACCTTCCAACCTTTAGGCAGCTAATTGCATTACACTCTTTCTTTGCCCAATGAAGAAGACAAGACCTGTAGGGATTTGCACTGCTTAAGCTAGACCCTTGCTCAGGACAGCTTCCACAGGTTCTGCACCTCTTCTTGCCTCTGTTGGAACTCAAACACTCTCCTTGTCTTTTACGCACCCTGGCAAGGTCTCTTGGCCGGCTAACATAAATACCTCCTAGGATGCACATTTTCTTCCAATGGTTTGAACTTTTCCATATTTGGTGTGACGTAGTAAAAGGGAATGCGAGCTATTTTCTTTTGTGAATAGCTGATTTAGAAAGAAGAAATGTTGAATTACATTTCACTAGGATTTTTTTTTTCCCTAGGAATTTGTAGAGCAAGCATTCATGCAGGAAATAACTAACAATGTATGGATCCCTCTTTTAGAAGAGTTCACCTCAGATAAGAATAATTTTTGTTTGCCATCTTTTCTTTCATGGTTTCTTCAGATACAAATTTGCCTCTCTCCTCTGGAAGAACCGCAAGGCAATTAGAAGCCATTACAGCACTGCCAGGCCTTTCCCTCTACCAGTAGCATGTTACTGATGTATACTCTCTGCTTTCTATGAACATTGACTGCAGTAATCATAAAAACTCACAAGCAGAGAAGTCTGAGCAGTACTTGGGCAATTATCTGACTGGTGATATCTAAGGACACAATTCAAATGTCCTCATTTCTGTAGAGAAATAGAGATATAAAAGTGCCTATACAATTAGAAGAATAAGAAAACAAGCCAGCTACTTGTGCAGACTCCATGTTTAGAAAGAAGAGATGAAATTTGTGGAATAAATGATTCCCCTCAAAATGACCTCTTTAGCCCCAGTCCTTAGACAGTTCCCATCCCATCCACTTAGATCTTTAAATCTACCCAGGCTCAGCCTTAGGTAGAAGTTACAAAAATCTTGCATGTAAAACTTTTCTTTGCATGATTTTCTGGAAATAATGAATTCAGAACTGCATTCTGAATGCCAAGAAGAAATTGGAAAGTATTTACTGATCAACATTTCAGTTCTCTCTAAACATGTTTACTAAACACATTTATTGTATTAGGGAAAAGAATAGGTAAGCACTTTGAATCAAGAAGATCTTTGAATGTTATTGCACCTGATTCTGAAAAGAGGAACAATACTAATGGTTACAAATGGGAATACGAAACACGACTGATGATACATGATATCACTTTTGACATAACTGCATGATACATTATACAAATAGGTAATGTTCTCTGAAATGTGACCCAAGTGAATGACAGGAGAACAAGAGCAGATAAGCAAATTAAATCTGATGCTACTGTGGAGCAGTTAGTCTCACAAACAGTGAGACTGTGTTTCTGTCACGAATGTGAGGAAAGCAGAAGAAAATTACAATTCTTCCTCAGCAGAAGACAATTGTGACTTGACATTGAATTCAAAGTAGTATTTAGACCCCAGTCTGTGAACTACTTGTACATGCAAGGACTATCAGGTAATGAAAATATTTCAGGAGGTTATTATTTGTCAAAGGAAAATGAAGAAAGGAAAATATGTCATGGGATGACTAAAGTTTTGTTACTGCATTACAGAAAAATTCTCCTAAGAGCTCTTCATTCTACTGTGGACCAGCCAGTTAAAGACTTGAAAGCCTAGTGTCTGTCTTATGACCCATCTGACAAAAATCTCAGAAAGAAAGACTTAGCTATCAGAACTGTATTCAAAAGGATGAGATGAAATGCACTTGAAAAATTACGTTTAATTCCATTATTTAGTAGAAACTGTAAGGACAACCAAAAAGACAGCATCATACTAGGATGTGATTCAAATATCCTTACTAAATTAACAACAAACAAGTGTTTTATTAGGAACATCCTCATTTCTCCTCTGGAATTCAGGTTTCCAGGGAGTGTCTTGGAATAAGATCAGTTTCATTAAAAAATGAAGTCACTGCAGCAATAAAACCACACTGGATTTTAGAACTGGCTCAGGCTAAGCAAATGCTCAAACCTTAAGGTGCTTGGAGTGGATTAGTATTTTATTCTGTTTGTCCCAGAATCTGTGTGGAAGCAGAAGATCTTAGTCACACAAGGAGTTAATTTGCTCTACTTTTAAGTGAGGATCTGCATAAATTTGTCAGCTCTACTTGCCAGCCGACTCCGAAGTGTGATGGATGAGTGTACCCATATGCTGCCTGCCACACAACTCCAGCTGTCAGAAGCATCACATTTTTTTCTAAACACAGACTGTATGTCTGAACAGAGGGAACACTGTAATGGGCTGGAATGGATATTAGTTTCTTGAATGGTATCTTGAATGGATATTAGGCTCACTGTATGAAATGCTGAATCTAAACAAAGGATTAACCACTCTAAAATGCCAATGCCATTATTTATTTTTCACCATCAAAGTGCCAATGCTTCCCCTGTAGAAGAAAGGCTGAGCAAGCTTCATTATCATCAGGTAATCACTCTTTCAGGGACCAGAGCCCAGGCTGAAATTCATGCCTCCCAGTTCTTAATGGCTGTGATGGTCTCATGGTACTTTTACGTTTACAGCTTCTTCTGCATTGTTCAATAAGTGGCAGAGATACATTCCAAGACTTCTTTTCTATACCACATGAGCAGTACTTTAAGACTACAAGACAGATTTTCACCTGGTACATTACCATATAGACTTCTGCAGCACCATGTTGATTCGTGGATAGAACTTGTTCACTGGAAATACTTTGGAGAAAGATGGCTTGTTTCCCTAAACTGTTCAGTTTAAATTACTCAGCCAGAAGAATCCTTTGACTGGACTGCATTATCTTATAAAAAGGTATAATCTTACAAAAAATGATGTATAATCTTATTAAAAGCCATCCTCTGTAGTTCCGCCCAGCTGGAATATACATCCTCATAGGAACTGTAATTATCTACTAAAACCACAATTGATGTAATTAAAGAACTGGCGAAAATGTACAAAGGGTTGACTTTGATACTAGCAAAGGAATTTCCCTGACTACTCAATCATTATTTCTTACCTAAGCAATACTGTGGCTGCCTGTAAATTGTTTGGCCTGTTAGAACCATCATAAGTTAATAAGAATGTATGTGCACTGTGTTTGCAGAGTGCAGGGAGAATGTTTGTGCATGGTTTTAAAGAGCTACAATCTGTGGGATCTGGCTGAAGGTCACTGGTCTTGTGAAGGTCCAGCTGGATAAGAGGAAGAGCTGAAGAAGACAGCTGGTCTCACATAGAATTGATGTTGTTAATAGGATTAAGAAAAAGTGATGCCATTGATATGACCAAGAAAGAGCAATGTCACTGAAGTAAAAGATGGGTCAAGATGGGTAATCCTTCAAAGACCAAAAACTGCAATTTGAAAGATAAATGACACTGGGTGATATCCATGTGAAAATGGATGGAGAATCCAAATGCTGAGGACAGCACTCTAGCTCCACTCCTCAGTGACTTGGTTAGCCACCAGACAGCACAGTGGGCAGCTGAAACTGGTGAATCGTAGAGACTAAGTGAGTATATGTTTGTTCCTGCAAGTAGTTTAGCTAAAAAGAGGCTCTTTACTTTGCAATAATCTTACTTACTTAGGATACAATGACTACTAATGTTAAGAACTGTTAGCACCTATTACTGTATTCAAAGACAATTGTGTAACTTGGCATTGTGCACACATCTCTCTTCTTCACGGTCAAACTTCTTTCACTCCAGTTACTTTCAGACCTTTTGCCTATGGAACTGCAAAAATTGCAACCTGATCTGAGTGTTTTGGGTTTGCTAAATGCTAACAACAATTGTTTCACCAAAAGAGAATGTGCAATGTTTGACATATTTGCATTTTGTGATCTGACTGGAAAATTATTAAATGTATTTTAGATTTTATTCATGGAAGTGTAGTCTGGAGAAAGGATGTCAAAACTGATGGTTTGTATATCTTAGTGTGACAATAGCTACCTGGAGGTACCAGTGTCTACAAAGTATTTTGCAAATTAATATGAGCTTTTTCTCCCTGTCCTCTCAGTGGGCATGAATCTCATGGCTATGTTATTGTGGCACTGAACCCCAGCTAACAGATAGGGTATTTTAGTATTGGCTTAGTGTCCTGATTTTGGCTGGGACAGAGTTAATTTTCTTCCTGGTAGCTAGTAGAGTGCTGCATTTTGGATTCAGTAGGAGAATAATGTTGATAACCCAGTGATGTTTTAGTTGTTGCTAAGTAGTGCTTATCTTAAGTCAAGAATTTTTCGGCTTCCCATGCTCTGCCAGCAAGCAGGTGCACAAGAAGATGGGAGAGAGATGACCAGGACAGCTGACCAGGACTAGCCAAAGGAATATTCCATACCATAGGATGTCATGCACATTATTTAAACTGGGAGGAGTTGGCTGGGAGGTGCAAATCACTGCTTGGCTGTGCATTGGTTAGCGGTGGGTGAGCAATTGCATTGTGCATCACTTGTCTTTTCTTGAGTTTTATTTCTCTCTCTTTTTGTTATATTCCTTTTCATTACTATTATTATTATTATTTTATTTTATTTCAATTAGACTGTTCTTATCTCAATCCACAAGTTTTACTTGTTATTGAATCTTCTCCCCATCCCACTGAGAGAAAGGGGAGGAGTGAGTGGCTGTGCGGGACTTAGTTGCCAGATAGTCCCATAATTCTTGGTCAGTAGGCAGTGTGAGCTCATGCCTGTGCTCAAATAGTTGTGCAGACATTCCTTCTGTTGCATTTCTGCAAGACTGAGAAAAAAGTCGAATGATGACCGTCATTTACCACATGACCTGCAAGATCCTAGGCTCTAATCTCATCCCTTCTGGTACCTCCAGTTCTGGACAAAATCCTTTTTAAGGCAAGATCTGTTTACAAATCATGCTATTCTCATAGGTTGTTCATCTTATGTGACTTTGTCAAATATATGACATGTTTTCTCTCCGTCCTTTATCTGCATTCTTTATGTAATATATGTTTGGACAGCAAGGAGCTCCTGTTTAGCACAAATGAGATACAGTGTAGTGAAAGTGCCCCAGTTCATCAGCATTTATCTTCCTTTCAGCACACCACCGTGGCCTCCTACTCCTTCCTGTAGCTCTGATCTTTCATTGCTTCTACTGTTCCACACACAGAGGTGTAAATCCATTGGNTTTCCTAAAGCTTATAAAGGCTAAATGTATTTCTCTTTCTCTGTCAAACATACTTGACATTTTTAATATAAATAAAATCCCCCCTCCTTTGTCGAACTAATTAAAAAAAAAAAAAAGATAGAGACAGAGAGGCAGGGTGTGCAAGTCTTGCTTCCTTACAAAGCCTGGCAAAAAAAAATACCCAGTCTTACAGGAGACTGCATGAATATTTCTTCTAAGTTCTCATGCCATGTGTTTAAACTGTCTTACCAAAATATACCTTGAAGTTGCCAGAAATGTTCTCCTCGGTTATTTGTGTTACAATATAAAGTTGGACAAGCACATTTCAATGTTTCAATCTGGGTCCAGTCCTGTTCAATATATTCATCAA
>VYZX01020518.1:54090-64126 GCA_013401335.1 Brachypteracias leptosomus | reverse complement strand
TAACATTCCATGATTCCATAAATTAGAAAGTGGTACAAATGGCCTTTGGCTTCAAGCTTCAGGCAAACTCTTGAACTTGCAGGATTAGTGCTCAGTCAGGTCATAAATAAAAGCTGTGCACCACTCAGTGGTTGTTTAAAGCATTTGTTTGCTTTCAGGTGTTCTCACTAAGTGAACTTCTTAACAGACTTGACACTGCTGGTTTGTTAGGAATGCCAGGGTTGGCAATTGGACAGTATGTGCTACAGCCTTACCCTTATAGTTTCTTTAGGTTTTAAGCAGAAGTTCTCAATTCTGAGAATGTGTTAGGGGAAAAAGAAAACTGCAGGGAATTAAGAATCTTCCCCACCAAGAAGGAGGCACCTAGTAATGTTAGCTGGATGTGTGAGGTTTTGTTTGGTTTGGTGATTGAGTTTTTGTTGCTGTTGCAGTTTGGATGTAAGTCCTGGTGTTCCTTGAGCCTGAGTCCAAATAGGTTTGTGCTGTTACGGTGCTGCCCTTGATTTTTATTTTTTTGGACTTTGGTAATTTCCTTTCAGCGTGCTTTCCTTTAAGCGGTACCTCTCAGGGCTGAGCTCTGCTTGTTCAGGCTGCTTGTAAAAGGCATTTTGTCTGAAGTCTTAAGAGTGCAGGTTTCTCCTGTGGTACAGCTGATAGTTCTTGTCCTGTATGTGGGCTGCTCTGTAGAATAATATTAAAAAAAGCTTCCTAAACGATTTGGGATATGTACAGGCCTGTAGTTCTGTTTTGTCGGTTTGTTTTTTTTCCCCTTCCTATCTTTAAATAATTTGGTTTACAGCTTTATGAACAGTTGCAGGAACATATGGTGACTGCAGTTACTTAAAAGTATGTCGTTGAAAGTAAGAAAACTGTACTACTGTAGCAAGAATGAAAGCCTAGGGGAGAGCAGGCATTTTTACAGTCTTTGTCACTGTGGAATATTGGGTTTTGTACTGTATCTTTGAGTGTAATTGCTTTGCCTGAATCTGATACCTGACTCAGCAGATTTTGTAAGTAGGCATTGCAGTTACTGCTCCGGGAAGCTTGAGTATTAATTGATAGACCCTAGCTTTACGGCATTTAAAAATTCTTGCATAATGTAGAAATTAAGCGAGTAGGAACACTGGTGCCTTTAAATGGTTCTCCTGATCACCAGATTAAGAAAAAACAAAACAACAAAACCAACAGCAAAAGTTCTTTCCTGACTAGGTGTTGCTCTTCTGTCTTACTGGATTGACTCTAATCGCAGGTTGCATCTTTGACAGATCAGGCTTTGCTGTGTAGCCACTAGTAGACTTTCCTATGGCATGATTTGTGTACTTCAGGGGCCTCCTGTGTGCCTGAACACCTGTGAAGGTCAGACTTCTGCTTACTTGTAATCTTAATGTGTTCCTGCTAGTGGTTGTGAAGAGCTTATTTGGACTATTGTGATACTACCTTAGCACTAAGAGTCTTTCTGAGCATTGTCACATGTTATGATGTTCTTTGCAGCACGCTCTGGGTGGGTGGAAGTTCTGAGTTTGAACTCAGTGCAAAGTTGGCCTTAGTCCTTTTATAGTATTCTGAAGAATGCTTTGAAAAAGAGAATGTTTTTACGATCTTGTATTAAATTCACAGATCCAAATATTTGAAAATCCCCCAACCCTTGTGACTTTATCTGACTTGCTGAAAGGCTAAGCCACCTTAGCCTTTGACACTTAAAGGTCACACTGTGTATCTCCAGCTGTTGCAAACTTGATGATGAGTCTTTTTCTAAATGCCAAAGCACATTTCATCAGACCATATAGAAACACTGTGAGTATATTTCAGAAATGTATTACAACTCGAGCTCTGTAAATGAGTGATTTGAATCAGTCTTCTGATTCTTTCTGAGGAGGTGGAAGAAAAAAGAAAAGAAATTCCTCACCAAACCTGTTACCCCCTCTCCCACCTTCAGCTTCCTTTGAAATGACAACTAACTCTGTTACATTTGTGAAAGAAAAGCTTTAATCTCTCCCAGAAACACCATTGTTCTCTCTGTCTCACTGAGTAGATGTTGCTTGCCCTGGAAACCAGATTGGTACTTCAAGAACAGTTGATGATTTCTTACAGCAAGTAACTGTTGCTGCTTGCATTGGTGTTTGTTGTTCATATGCCCTCTGTCCTGCTTTTATGAAAACCATCAGAAAAAAAGAAGAAAAAGAACCAAAACCCTTTTAGATTGCAAAGCCTGAGGGGGAGGCTGATCTGACTGTTGCATTGGTGTTGAAGATACACATTTCAGATACATTTCTTGGCTGTTTTTGAAAAACTCTGATCAAGACATGCTTTTCAATTGAGGCCTAAAAGGACAACAACATCTTTGATAGCTGTAGTTGCTGTAAGGTAGGATGAGGCTTCTTATAGGTTTTCAAGTGTCCTAGAAAAACACAGTGGTCTTTTTTGGGGGGGGTTTTTTGTTTGTTTGGTTGGGGTTTTGTTTTAACTGGAGTATATTTTCATCTAGATCTCTGTATCAGAATCCTAGCTGTTTGCTTTCTTTCTCTAGGCACTTTCTGTTGAAACACATGAGAAGATCTTTCCTCAACCATAGTGTCACACTTTCATGTAAAATACATTACTTACATTTTATGTAAATAGGCATTATGTCCAGAGCTAGGAAGCTCGTGACTTGCATGTGTTTCTTCCAGTATTCTTATTAATTAGCAACAGATGATGGTGATGAAAGTTAGACCTTAAATATGAATATTTTTTTAAGCAAAGTAAGAACTTAAACACTTTTGTGTTTATTTCACAAAACGTAAAATAGCTTATTCAAAGATTTGGCTAGTGTCATGAGAATGGTTTCTACTATTTGTATTAAAAACCATATATTAAAACAGGTACAGTGTAAGTAGCTGAATTGAAAAGTGTCAATTTTCTAACAAGTTAAAATCTTTGCAGTTGAGATTTTAATATCAATTTAGTAATATGTGATTTTGTCCAACTTCATTTAGAATTGTCAGCCTAGAATCAAATTCCTTGAAATTTTAGGATAAAGTCTCGATTTAACTGCATAAACAAAGTTTTATTTGCTTTTTCATTCTTTTTTTTCTCCTAAAGAAAATTTGTGGCTACTAAAAGAAAAATGAGGACAAAACCTTTTGTTCTTAGAGTTCAGAGATTAAAGGACACCTTGCTGGAACGTTATGTAAATGGTTATGGATCCTTTCATGAAGATAACGTTATTTTGACTTTGCATTGTATTGTCACATCAAAACTTAAATGTAATTGGTCCTCTTAACAGGTACATTAATGGGGAACAGCAGCTCCAAAGCTCTTGGTACTGAAAAACTTTTTGAAGTACTTAAATATAAACTGTTGTTGGACATAAAATGTCAACAGGTATAAGCTACTTCAGTGGAGCTAAGAAAGCTGTAGGCTGATACTATGCTTATGTTTTCCCTTGGAGTTAGGAAAGTACTGCAGAAGTTAATAATCTTTGAGAGGAAAAAAAACCCAAAATAAAACAATCAAAAATCCAAACTCAAAAAAGCCTTGTAGTCTTGCAGCAGGGTAAAAATGGTAAAACTGTGAACTTCTTAGCTATGGAATTGCTTGGGTTGTGTTATTTTTTTTTTTGCACATCATTGAATATCTTACACTGTCTTATAAAGTTGATCAGAAGCTTGAGTTGGCTTCTGTAAGGAAGTCTCAGATTTGATGGGATAGAGCTTGTTACCTGGAATACAAAAATGCAGAGCTGCACATGAGAAAGCTGATCAGGATCTACTCAGCATGACCAGATTTATGTATTTTTTTTTAATTGCCACAAATTAAAGAGGAAGTATCTGAAATTATAAATACCACAACTTGTTTATGCACTTTTCAAGGAAATGTGCGTAATTCCTTTCTCGGTGTTATTTAATTTTTATAGAAAGGACTATGTATTATTACTTTAAAATTCAGTATCGACTCATTTTGTATTTCCTTTTAAATCTCTATACATCTGTCAGGTATGTGAAGAGAGGCAATCATATAAATAAAGCTTAATAGACACTTTTGAAAAGCTATAGTGGCTATGGGTATTTCTGAAGTAATAGTTCTGAAGAATGCAAATTTTACTTTATTAGAAGATCTCTCTATGCTTGAGAAGATAAGACTCCAACATCTACTTTTCACACTTAAAGGTTTACAAAATGACTGTATTTTCTATAAGTTACCACTAGAAACATTATGTAGAAGAAATGTGATGGAAGGATCTTGTGATAATGCAGGACTGTTCATTCAAACCTTATTTACTATCACTCTGCTGGAGTAGCTTTCAGTAGACTCTGTTCTAACTTCTTATGCAGTGAAGTATGTAATGCTCTCATATGATCAAAAGAATAGAACTTGTTTGTGAAGAAATAGCCACAAAATTATTTTTAGGTTCCTTGATTTCCTGACAAGCCTTAAAGTTTAGGTCCAAGCTGTTATGACTGTGCTATAGTAAAGAAAAAGTTGTGACTCTTTTTGGTCCTTAGTTTTATTTTTCAGGTTGCTTCTTTCTTGAGAAGCCTTGGGCTGAGGAAGCAAAAAATAGATTTGATGTGCTTGTTTTGAAGGTGATCTCTGAAATTCCTTTATTTCATTTGGTTGCCTTTGAAAACAAATAGAATAGTAAAATGAGCAAGCAGATACTAACCTGCCTTTTAAGACCACCCTCCTCTGCTGATGTGACGTTTATAGTTGTAGAACTCTAAAGTAATAGCTGCTGCTATTTCAATTGATGTCTTAATGAAGCAGGTTATGCTTCTTAGAAATGCTGGCACAAAATCAGGAAATGCAGTGATATATATTATAACAAAGCAATAATTGTATTTAAAACACTAAGCTTGTTTTTGAAATTAAAAATGTATACTGTCATGCATCCAGTGAGAAAGCTTGAAGTAAGTGGATACATTCATACTAATTTTGCTTTACACTCACTGTGTGAAGTTACCATGGTGAATATATGCCTTTTCATATCCAGATAATAATTAACCTGTGTAAATGAAGATAAATGTTTTATATTAAAAAATAACCCATGTGTTGATGTTAAGGCTGAAAGTTCTGGCTGCATAGGCATTAAGAAATAAGGATGAGATTGCTGAAGCTAATGTCTGAACTTTTTGTCCCAAAGTCTGTAGCTAGCTCGTTGTCTGGTACTATTTCTGGTTCCATATGTTTCTTTCCAAGTGGGCCCTTAATTACCTTTATGGGATGTATGGTAGTTGCATTTGCATGATCCTTTTTCAAGCTCATATGTTTTCTCCCACTTTCTGACACTTAATGTATCTTTTGAAAATTTTTAATAGAAACACTTTGTTAGCTTTGGATATATTGTAGATTTATCTGAAGCTATTAGAGTAAGCAGTGACTGAAATGGTCATATACAAAACTTGAGCATAAAAAGATCAAGTTCAAGCAGCCCATAAGAATTTCCCTGATTTCTTAAATGCAAATTAGAGGGTGTAATTATGTCCCTACTTGAAGTCGATGGGGAGTCTGCATTACGATTGAAGAATCAGACCGTCTGGATGCAGTGATGTGTTGATTCCCACCCCTCCCTCCCAGACTCTCTGCCCTCTTCCCACACATCTTGTGTTTTTACATTAATCAGTGCGAAAAATTTGGGAACCCCTGTGGATGTGATAGTACTGATGTACTTCATAGTGGCAATGATGTCCAGTTTTTGTGAATCTGGACGCACACGTTCCCTGGTAATGACTTTGAATGTTTTAGTACAGTTGTTTTGCCTAGAACTTACTGACAGTGTTATGGCATCAACTGATTCAGGTTAAAAGGGTTTCTTCCTGCAAATTGTCAATCAAGCAGAGGCTACTATGTTGTAATGGGATTTTCTGTGTGCTCCTGCTCCTTCAGAGAGCTGGTTGTTGATTCTGTCCTTTATTTTTAGCTCTGAGTGGACACTTCATTAGAGACTACTCCTGTGCTATGCCTCCTTATGTCTGTGGATCTTAATGTTTTTCCTGATCCATCTTCTGAGGTCTGGTCTTTCACTGATCTGTGTGATGCGGTTCATTACTTCCTAATGCTACTTCTACTTTAAATGCAACCTGATAAACTCTGAAGCCCTGATGGCGTTATCATATTGCTTACAACGTTGTTTCCTTTCTGTTAATCCGTAAACCTGCATGGCCTACCTAGATCTTCGTTGGCAACTATTTGATTAGTTTTAGCTGAAATGGCATACCAAAAAAATGGAGTCCCTGTCAGAAGAACATGGAAGATCAGATTCCATCTAGGATAGTTCATCAGAATGCTCTGTGCATGGATTTTCTGCCACATGAGGTGATTTTTTGCACTATTGTCCAAAAGGCACATATCACATGCTCATATGGACAATGTATTGTAATCCCCAGTGTTAACTAGGGATTTGAAAATGGTTGTTTCTTATGTTGTGGCCTTCATAAAGTCTGAAGAGACTTCCAGTTTTGCTGGGATTATATGGAATTGTATTTTTAGATCAGGTTTTGTTATCTGAAATACAGAATGACTTAAGATTATAGGTGCATTATTTTTTAATCAGTCAGTGTGTAGTCCGAATGAAACATTTTTGAAATTTTTGAGAGGTTTCACTGTTGACTAGTACCTAAGAGCAAATTCTGAAAGAGCAAAGCCAGCATAATGTTCTAGTAGTCCAAGTAGAAGCCAATACTGAGTTTTCATAATGTTTATTAAGAAGAAATTTCTTTAACAAAAAGAAAGAAGCTGTAAATACACTTTTATAGCTTTGTATAACTTCAGGTGTCCATAGGGTTGGTGATCTGTCAGATATTTCCATTGATATGTTTATCTTTCAAGACATATGCAGCATTCCTTAATGGATAACTGACTTGGTTAGTGGGAAGATAGAAACATTTTTAGCAAACATTTTACTCTGAATTTAATTACTTGTCCTCTTCCTACCATTTGATCCTTTGTTACTGTTCTGAAAGCAGTGTAGAAGCCCTGTTGATTTTTTATTTTTATATAAAGCTGGCTTAAAAAAAATTAAGTGTTCTTTTCACTCCTCCAAATCTGCAGCAACCTCTTTTAACCTTGCAGATAGTCTGTAGATTTTTGTTGGTTTGTAATGGATGTGTAATGTGATCGGAGATAGTTCCTTACCACAAAGGAGAACAAAAACCTGCAAAAGAACTTTGAAATACTGATGATTTGACTCGAGCAGCTATGAAGTAGTTTTATCACTTAGGAAAGAGGTTATATGTTTTAATAACAGTTAACTTTGCTTTTTTGCTAGTTTAAAAAAGTTGTTCTAGCACACCAATTGTTGTGATCATTAGAATCTAAATTTCAGTTTTCAAATTTGAATGTTGCTCATAAATAATTTTCATTTGTCTCTGTGCATTTAAGCAGAGTAGTTCTCTTCCTGCTAAAGATGTTTTTGTGTAGGCACACAAAATAGTCTCTTTCCGTAGCGTCCATGTGAAGAAGCTGAGCTTTTAGGTTTTGCCATGACATGACAAATGGAAACATTTCTCTGTAGCTGTTCCACTAAAAATTTACTTATCTGGAACACTGGAAGCAAAAAAAGATGTCTAATGCTTTGGAAGAGTTTGTTCTTATCATTGTCTGTCTGACTGGCATGTATGTGCTTTCTCTTTCTCTTCTGGATACAATTCTGGTATATTTTAGGATTATAGTTTTCTTTTTGTTGTTGCATTAGGTGACACATTGCAATGTATACAGTAAGTCCCCTAATGTGAAGGATGGGAGAGGACATTACCTGCCTCAGACTAGCAGAGACTTAGTTCACTGACTTTTTAAACAATGATAATGGCTTGTGTTAGAAGGCATGATAGAAATGCATAGTGCTACTGTGTGTAGACTTGAGTTTCATTATGGCTTTTTCTGGAAGTAAGTGCATTAATAAGTTATTTCTAATAATCTTACTAGGTTCATGGCCTATTATTGCATTTTGTCCTGTCGTCTCTTAATTCCTTCAATTGATATCACTTGTGCTGTGTCCCAGATCAGTTCTCAGTGGATGGTTTCCTAACATTCATTTCATCAACAGGCTCTTATTTTTTCTGTAGTCGCTAACAGAAAGGCCTGGCTCGAGGAACTTCACTTTCCAAACCAAATAACTGTTATCCTTTCCTTAGCAACTTTACTTACTCTGCATTTTTCCTGCTAATCACAATCTGTTCCATTTAAACTAAATTTTCAGTGCCTTATTGCTGTGCAATCTAGCTAGGTTGAATGAATTATATTTTCTTGGTATTGAACAGATCAGTTATTTTAGTGAAGTGTCTTGTTAAGTTTGTCTGGTACTCTACCCTTGACTAATTCTCATTTTACTCAAATTTTTTTTCTGTTTTTTTTTTCCTCCTGTGTCTTTTACTTTTCTTGAAAATTCAGCTTTAAGTATTTCATACTATCTATTGATCATAAAGTCTTTTTATTGAGCTCGTGCTCTCTGTAGTTGTTACTATTCTGTTTTCATACAACAAATTATTTTTGTGGATCTAAGACATGTTACTTTGTATGCTAGTTGCACAGCTCTATTCTTCCTCGTTTGGGGGAGAACAGTAAAACTCTCTTCAAAACTGAGAGGAAAAGAGTACCTTCCTTTTTTCATTCTCTTATTTCATAAACTTTGCCCCTTTAGTGATGTACCCGTGTCCATCTGTTTCCTTGCTACTGAAAATATGGGCAAATAGCTTAATTCTTGGAGTGGAGACTAGAAGCCATCTTAATTTAGTTGTCATTGCAGAGCATCACTGGTTCTTCCCTGTTTGTGGCTGAAGAATCCTTGCTACTTGCTTTGCTCCCAGCAACGTCTTAACATGTTCACTCTTGGCAGCCTGTTGTCGGGACTTTATTTTTTCTGTTCCCATGAGCTGTCTCTTCCCTTCACCACTGATATCCTTTTATTCAGCAGGGGAAGGTTCCAGGCAGAATAAACAGTTTATCTTCTTTGGGGTTCAGTCTTCATATAGTTCTTGCATCTTTGATTTAAAAGGGATTGAACAGGGAAAGCAGCTTCCTTCTTGCCTGCTGAAGTTAGAGCTTCGCTGATGTACTACAACTTCCACTTTTGCAACTTAACATTTGGTTTCTGTTCCAAATGACCCAGCTCCTCAGTGTTAGCTTTATTATTGAAGAACTTCCATTCTAAGGTGTGTCTTATTAATCCCAAAATATTTTTGTTCAAAAAAATTCTATTGGGTAACTTACTCTGTCAGGCTTTGTTCTTTAGTTTGTAATAGTAATTATATCTTGGAAACTTATCTCCCAGCAGTAATTTTTGTTCCTATAATATTAGGGATCTTTATTTCTAAGTAATTGTAGGGAGTCAAATGACTTGAGGGATGCACTAAGAGGTCTGACTGCTGCCCTTTCTGAAACACTTTTAAAACCAGATTCTAGCTACATTTTGAGTAAAATGATTTGCACTGTGCTAATCATTGAATGGTAGGTCCTTTACATAAGAAGGGAATGGCATCCAAGTAACACTAATTTCCAGGGGTTTCTTGAAAATGGTCCAACCAAACCATTTCTTGCTGGATAGGATTGAAAAAAGTCATCATCTTAATAATCTGATTTTTTCCCTTCTTTTTCCCCTCACTATGGTTAGCAAATAGTTCCTTTCACAACATGCCTTATTTTCCATGTAAAACAAAAGTCTTCAAATCTCAGGCTCTGGGAGAACCTTGAAATTCTCTTNTCCAACCAAACCATTTCTTGCTGGAGAGGATTGAAAAAAGTCATCATCTTAATAATCTGATTTTTTCCCTTCTTTTTCCCCTCACTATGGTTAGCAAATAGTTCCTTTCACAACATGCCTTATTTTCCATGTAAAACAAAAGTCTTCAAATCTCAGGCTCTGGGAGAACCTTGAAATTCTCTTTATGAAGGAATTGAGAATTAGGAAGCTTGATACTTTGATGTTTCCTTTGTCGAAGGAAGGGAAAGGAAACAGAAGTACTCCCCTTGCAGGTTTTACTGTACATCTGCAAAGCCTGTTCTTGGGCTGAAGTCCCTTCCCTTTTCTGCCTACCTCCCCAAACTGTCTCTCTTTAATACA
>VYZX01020518.1:27930-52806 GCA_013401335.1 Brachypteracias leptosomus | reverse complement strand
TTCTGCCATCATGAATGCCTCGGTGCTTACACAGCAACATTCCACCATTACTGTGTGATGAAAATATGACATCTTTATTCTAATGTCATAGTCTACATTGTCTATTCGAAGTGTGGGTGTCTTGCCACAGACCCTCATGACTGTAAAGAGATGTGGTGGGTTGTTTTTGGTTTTGGGATTTTTTTCCCCTCTGTGGATAAACATGCCCTATGAACCATACAGGCTACCTAGTTTGGAGTACCAACAAGGTCCTAGTTCTTTTCACCACCCAGGGAAGAGGTGAGGTGTGTCTCTTCTCCCCCTTTCTAAGACTTTAGCAGATATATCTGCTCCAGGATTTTCATCTCTGCTTCTGGTAGCTAATACTTCAAGGTTTTTGGTGAAGTGCTGACTTATGGATCTTAGCTCCTGCTTTGGATCTTTGGATTCAGGCTGGCCTTGAAAGCATTTTGACAAACAGCAATGCAAAGGGTACTGAAGGAGGGAGAGAAAAGGAATTTTAATCTTTGTTTTGTAAGCCACTGNCTTATTTTCCATGTAAAACAAAAGTCTTCAAATCTCAGGCTCTGGGAGAACCTTGAAATTCTCTTTATGAAGGAATTGAGAATTAGGAAGCTTGATACTTTGATGTTTCCTTTGTCGAAGGAAGGGAAAGGAAACAGAAGTACTCCCCTTGCAGGTTTTACTGTACATCTGCAAAGCCTGTTCTTGGGCTGAAGTCCCTTCCCTTTTCTGCCTACCTCCCCAAACTGTCTCTCTTTAATACAGTGAGCTTTCTACATAAAAAAAGCAGCACAAAGTTGCGACTTTGCCTTAGTTGTTGGATCTTGCTTAGCCTAAAGTGATTCTGCGTTTCTAGCTGTGGTGGTTTTAGTGTCACTCGCTTGAAGCTCTGTTTTTATTTTACATCTCTTTCTATGTGATACTTCTGTTCCTTTCTTCTGGAATAACGGGCAAAACAGAACATAAAGCTTGCATTGGTTTATGTTCCTCTTTTGCTAATCCAGAAACTCCTTTGACTTTTCTGGAAAGTACTTGTAGTAAAAGACTTTTGCCAAACACCTGAAAGCACTGGTGAAAGGTGTAGCAACCTCTGCCGTGGGGGGGTGTGCAGGGGTGTGGGTGTGGATGTGTTGTAAGACCATGGGTGAAAGATTTAGGCTTCTTGTCTTTGTCTTAGCCTGTAAGATAGTGAGAACAGTACCTACCTCACAGGTTTTTCGAGGCTTGGTTCATTAACTTTTCAAAATAATGCTGCTGGCCTCTGGAAGATGCTACAGAAGTGCCCAGTGTGACTGCCCACAGGCTGAACACCACTGTTTTTTCTGGCAGTACATAGGCCTGTCAAAGTTAGGGAAAGAATTTTGTTTGGTGTCTCTTTAAAGAAATGCAAAAGTGCTTTGCTGGGGAGAATAGAAAGGGGCTTTCTGAAGAGGTGCTGAAGACTTGAAAATTCAGAGTGGTGATTGGTCACCTCTGCTTGATTGACAGGTTGCAGGGAAAAACAAAAACCCATTTGTTCTGGCTTAATGGAACTGGAAAACAGAAAATGAGTATCAGGTAAAAATTCCTTTTTTAAAATCTTTGCAGTTCTCCTTTAAACAGTGGAGTTTTTACACAAACCTACACCTCCCCCACTCCAATAAATTAGGAGTAGGAATTACAGAAACAGGCAGTTGCTAAGCTGTGTAATGTGGGTTGTCTGTCAGTGCGTTTTCTAGTGGGCAGGTGTTCTGAAACACCACAGCAGCCAATGCTACTGGGCTAGCTTAGCAGAAAGGCAGGGGATTGAAAGGGTGTAGTGGCTAAGCCCTGAACTGGACCCAGCTCTCTGGTTAGGCTCATTAGCAGGACGTTCAAGGGGAAGCTTTTATTTTCACTTCCTATACTGTGCCTGCTTTGTGGATAAAGTCTGTCCGTTTCTACTACTATCAATTTGGCATCTTCCATGAGCATAATTACAAATTCACTGAGAAGTGAATAGCTAAAAAATAAACCTATGTTTTAAAGTTAACTTCCATCTAGCAGTATACTGTCTTACAGATTCTATAATAAATTTCAACATCAGCATCACAGTTGTGAGAAATCATAATTGAAAATTATTTATTTATGGTAACTTAATTATCTTGTATGTTGATGTATTTCAGATTGAAGGACAAGGACATGGTGCAGTTTTTGACTGCAAGTGCTCTCCTGATGGACAGCATTTTGCATGTACTGATTCTCATGGTCATCTTCTGATTTTTGGCTTTGGTTCCAGTAGCAAATATGACAAGGTACAGTGCAAAATGAAAACAAAAATGTTTGTCTGTGTTGAATGCATTTGTGCAAACTTTCCTTCAGAGCTTCATTTCATGAGGGTGTATCTTTAACACAACTTTGAGCCATTAATATGGGATGTCTCGGATTCCTGTTGTTGACATTGAGCTTTCTTTCACTGTCTTTTTTTAAACTGTGGAAACATGCTGTTAAGCTACTGTTTACATGGGAAGTTAAAAATAATATAAAAAATAAAAATAAGAAAATTACTCAGTCACTGTCTGCTCTCTTAAGAGATGAGGCTACAAGTTTCTATTAATGGATCCACATGGATAATGTGAATAAGCTACAGTGGAATTCATAACAGTTAAATATTTTGCTCTAAGTATTTTTCTGGTTTTTAACTAAGACTAAAAAAAAAGGGAGGGGGAGAAATGGAACTAATTTATGCTGTCTGTATTTAAAGATTGCATAGCCTGGGAGACGATTATTTACAATAAATGTACTGTATGCTGTAGTGATACAATTTTATGTCTACTAATGAAATTCTGCCATCATGAATGCCTCGGTGCTTACACAGCAACATTCCACCATTACTGTGTGATGAAAATATGACATCTTTATTCTAATGTCATAGTCTACATTGTCTATTCGAAGTGTGGGTGTCTTGCCACAGACCCTCATGACTGTAAAGAGATGTGGTGGGTTGTTTTTGGTTTTGGGATTTTTTTCCCCTCTGTGGATAAACATGCCCTATGAACCATACAGGCTACCTAGTTTGGAGTACCAACAAGGTCCTAGTTCTTTTCACCACCCAGGGAAGAGGTGAGGTGTGGCTCTTCTCCCCCTTTCTAAGACTTTAGCAGATATATCTGCTCCAGGATTTTCATCTCTGCTTCTGGTAGCTAATACTTCAAGGTTTTTGGTGAAGTGCTGACTTATGGATCTTAGCTCCTGCTTTGGATCTTTGGATTCAGGCTGGCCTTGAAAGCATTTTGACAAACAGCAATGCAAAGGGTACTGAAGGAGGGAGAGAAAAGGAATTTTAATCTTTGTTTTGTAAGCCACTGCATTTCTTTCTGTAGTCTCCCAGCTCTTTATTTTCATGCTAGTTACAGCAACATTTGCATATTGGGGATTTTTTTTTTTTCTTCTGTCTCTCAAGTATGATTTGAAGTACTCAGTGCTTGGCTGCTGGTGTTGTCCCTCAGCTATGACTAGCTGTGCATTTCACCTTCCATTCCAAAGAAGACAAATAAGCAGAGATACCACGCACAGGGAAAACCAGGATTATTAGATCATTTTCACAGTCTTTGTCTTTCAGAGTTCTTACTCTTCCAAACTTTAAAGCCCATTGTAATAAAAACATTTTTATCACAATGTCCATGTTTTATTCCAGGTTTATTTTTCTCTGCAATCATTTTGGAAGTGCATGGTCCTCTGCTACTCAGAAATGTTGGAAATAAAAAGGCTCTCAGTTTCAATTTTGTCTTTGCTTTGGTAGACCAGGAGTTTCCTTTCCACTGCCATTTGAGAGTTTACCATGTGAGGGATTAGATCTGTTTGAAGAATGAAAACAATTGCCTTTTACTTCTTGAATTCTACAGACCCTTTGTTCTGTTGGGGTTTTTGCTGCAGCCTCAGAGAAAAGATTGTTTAAAATTTTTCACTTATTGGGTGGTTTAAAATCATCCACTCCAGCTGTTATTGTGCCAGTGGTAATCTTGGCATTCTTGACCACAGAAGAAAAGGAAGCAAATAGGACTTAGATTTGTTACCTCTTTAATCTCAGTCTTCAGCTCTCAGAAAACTTAGCTTGGGAGTTTCTGATCTCTTTCTTGTCTGGTTCCATCTCCTCTGCCATTTTTGTCTGACCTGATTTATGGAAATATGTAACCACAGTACAGATAAGTAGATACTGGAAATTAGATGGTTTTATCTGTCCTTCCCCCCTCAGATACTTGGGGGTTATTTTAGATATCTTGTGTGAATATGCTCTGGTAGGACCGCCCTTTCTAATTTTTTTTTTTTTTTCTTTAAAGTGGTTTCCATCTGTCTTGGGAAATGATTTTTACAGAAGAAAGGACTATGGTAGTCTGTTCTGTGTTCCTATGTTTGTGAGTTGTGCTCAGAACAATGATTATAGCTGAGATAGTGTTAGCTCTGCTGGGAGAGCAAGCTCTTGGTTTTCCACATGTATGGTTTTTCATGTTATGTTTAAATAGTATCTGTGTTTCTTAGATGACTGGAACCACTGTCCTGGCATTTTTTCCCCAGTGTGATCTTGGCCACGATGGAGGTGATGGAGTGGTTTTGGTTTGTTTTCTTTCTTGATGATACATGGTTTTGTGGAGTAATTCTTTAGCATGGAAAGAAAAAAAAGAACACATTTGATGCTTTTTTGGTGGTCCTTTTGTTATTTGACACAATTAGGGAACCTTGAGCCAGTCTCGGCTGAGATTTCAGTGTGTGTGAAAATCATCAGAGATGAGCTGAGCTCACTGTCAACAGGGCATGTGCTCTTCAGAAGTTCTTGTTTAGGTGGAAATTTGTCCAGGAATGCCTAACTGGCCTAAAGCGTAAGGTACCTTTCTGTTGCTTTTAAATCTTAGATTGGGCTAGATCTCTGAGCTTCCTAAGGCTTTTGTTCCTGCCCAAACCACAGTTCTTCCTTGCTGGTTGACAACTCCTATGTGGTGGATTGGTGCAGTAGTGGGGAAAATATCTTTGTCTTTATGTAGATGTGCCCATTTGGAGTAACTTAAATGAATGTGGAGTGTAGTTACTGTGGGAGAGTCTATTTGTAGAAGTCAGACCTTGTGGAAAGCTTTCAGCTCAAACCTAAGCTGGGTTGCTGAAGTCATATCTCCTAAGGATGTTGTAGCATCTTATTGTCATTAAGTTGTTAAGCAGGCCTTGATTCTGTCAGTCAGACCCATGAAAGTCTTATTCGATCTCTTAACTGAGAGTCTGTCAACAAGACTTCATCCAGTCAGGGCTTCTTACTTATGTGGGATGTCACCTTGTCCATATGCACTTTGTGAGGGTAGCCTTTCAAATCTCTGAAGTCAATTCTTTGTCATTGCATCTTTCCAGTTTCTTCCTGTTGTTACCTTTCTGAATTTTTGTGGTGTCCAGATCCCATGATTACTAGGATTTTTTTTTTAATTATTTTTTTTACCCATCTCATGTGGATGCACATAGGCACTTTCTGATGTTGCAATTAACTAATGTTTGTTCTCGACTTTCCTTCCTGGTCTTTTCATACCCAGGACAGGAGACCTTTGTCATTTGAGAGACCAGACCTCTGAGTAGATGCTATAACCTCTGCCTTACTGATTTCTGCATAATAAGCTACTGGAAATTATGTTCTGGATTGATCATGCTAGAGCATGCTCTTCAGAAATAAGAGTATGTTCTATACAGCTGAGGCATTCCTCTGTTCATGCTCAAATACCTGTCTTTAACACCTAAGACAAGAATTTTTGGGGGATCTCTATTCCTTAAGTCAATTGTTTAATCATTTTCGTACTGCATTGGAAATCTAACTTGTGTGAATGATGATTTTATTATTTTATCTTTACTTCTTCAAAGTTAAACTGAGTATATGAGCTGCCAAAGGGTTTGCTTGCCAGTAGGTAGTGTTGGGATAGATATATATGTTTCAGCTTGTCTTCTGTTCCCTTTCTCTTTTCTCCTTGTGGTTCAGTATCTTTCTCTTTGCATGATACTGAGATGCATGTGCTGGCGAGAGATGGAGCATAAGCTGTTTTACATATTATTTGGATAAAAGAATTCCTCAGTCTTGAGTGTCTGTGGAAAGTCATCGAGAATAAATTATAAGCAGGTGGACTGAAATAGAAAACTTGGAGCCTGAAGAATTCAACTTTAGATCTGCTTTATTTTATCTACTGAAACTTTTTTTCACATATCCAGCATTATAACAGGAATATATATGTTTGGCTGCTGGTGTTAAAATATTTGGCAGTGACATGATGTGATAAATATTTTCCTATTCTTCTTCTTACACTATAGCTCATAAGTCTGTGGCACAGTTTTCATTATCAGAATATATATTCATATATTCAGAGTATAGAAGAAAATTTCTAAACTATTTAATACGTCCATGGTGTGTTCAGTCAAATGTTTTCAAGTAGTTAAATATTGCTGCATTCCCTTGTTCTTTAAATGCTCCCCACCCTCAAATGTGGATTACTCTCCTTGCACTATAGTATGGAAAAGGAGTACTGGGGGAAAAAAAAAAAGAAAATCCGCTTTAAAGTTGGTTGTGGTTTGTTTTTTTTTAATTTCTACTTTAAACTGGGATAAGTAGATCAGCTCATAATGTTGGTTTTGCAAAAGTGACCACAAGTAACATCATTTAAAAATACTTCTGGCAGTTATCTTTTGTATGCTTTTTTTTAAGAGGTTCTTTAAAAAAAAATTACAAAATGACTTTGTTTACAGATAGCAGATCAGATGTTCTTTCATAGTGATTATCGGCCCCTTATCCGTGATGCCAACAACTTTGTCCTGGATGAACAGACACAGCAGGCTCCACACCTTATGCCTCCCCCGTTTTTGGTTGATGTGGATGGTAACCCTCATCCTGCAAGGTATCAAAGACTAGTTCCTGGTCGTGAGAACTGCAGAGAGGAACAACTTATTCCTCAGATGGGAGTGACATCTTCAGGTATGGAAAATTTCACTTCACCACACAGTAGCATATCTAGTTACCTCCAGGTGTTCTACACTTTCCCTTTCACTTTGTCCTGTTTTCTTCATTTCTGAGGATAGTAGTTCATCTAGTGTGGAAGAATTGCAATATCTTTGGCACTGATTGCTTGTGACAGTTTCACTTATGGTGTCATTGACCAAGTCAGTGCTAGTTGATCCTACAATGCCAGTTAGCTTGGACCTCATTTCGTTATTGGAACAGACAGTGTGTGATGCAAGCTTTCAGTTCATTTGTTTGTGGTAAGATTTCCTACTTCAGAAAACATAGGAAATAGAGTGATCTTTAGTTGGAACAGGTAACACCTACAAGAAGAGGAACATGAGAGGACACCTGAAACATGCAGAATCCCCTTCTTCTGTAGATGAAGGCAGCCATTCAACTTAAGCTTTGATGGTTTGGTTAGAGAACTCTGAAGACTTGATAGAATCATAGAATTGTTATGNCCCAAGCCTGTAGCGCTGCAGGGAGTTGTTGTGACCAAAGTGCAGGACCTGACACTTGGCCTTGTTAAACCTCATACAGTTGACCTCAGCCCATCGCTCCAACCTGTCCAAATCCCTCTGCAGAGCCTTCCTACCCTCAAGCAGATCGACACTTAATTTTGTGTCATCTGCATATTTAGTGAGGGTGCATTTGATCCCCTCATCCAGGTCATTGATAAAGATATTAAACAAGACTGGATAAGGATTCAAAATCTAGGAAGTTCCTTGAAAGTTGTATTCTCCATGTACACAATGTGGAACATGCATATTTTGGGCAGTGGCTGGCTGTTGGAAACTACCTAAATGTGGTCCCCCTCTGTGGGGACGTAAAAAATTATGCCTACTTGTTACTTGTCACTAATCTGATATTAGTATGAATGAACAAATGGTGACTGGTGAAAGTAGCTTTAAATGTATTCAAGTTAAGTATTGTTAAGAATTTGGATATTCTTGAAAGTATGGGAAAACTGACATGGCCTGTAAACAATGGCTTATGTCCACACCATGCTTAAGTTCATGGTGTGTCAGACATTCCAGGAAGTCAGTGTTGTTACCAGAAGATTTCTATGTCTTCAGTTGTAGACCTGAGAATTATAAGACACCAAATACTTGAGTAATAATATTTAAGGAGCATTTCCATATTTCTTCCAAAATTGTTGGAAGAAATGCTACCTGAAAAGCCAACAGTAAGGAGGAAAAAATCCTTTCTGGTGGATATATGCCGTGCTTTATTTCTAACTTTCTAGGTAGCAGCTTTGAAACTAAATTCCATTTCCAGGGAAGTATGCAATTTTACTTTGTTGTTACAGTTACAGCACGGATCCATGACATTCTGAAACTCTTCCAAATTTGAAATTGACCCAGGCACATATCTTGAAAGGAGTCAGATTCTGCACACAGACCCAATAATACTAAATTTAATGGTGTGGCTGCATGACACATGAATACCTATAGGAAGATGAGGTTCACAGCGTTTTGTTTAATAGCAGGAAGCCATCAACCTGGCTGACAGAGAGACAGAGAGATTATGGAGGGACAGAAGACATTTTTCTACCTGTTTACAGTTTTAACAACAGTATATGTGGACTTATGCAGAGATAAACTGTGTTTGTGTATTTTATATTCCCTTTCACTAAGGAAGCTCCCATTCTTTCTGAAATTTTATTGTGAGATTTGATGGATCTCCCTCAGAGCACTGACAATTCATTTCTTGTCAAGTTTTCTGTAGAGGCTTATAAGAGTAGGGAGAAATCAGACAGTCATGCTTGATTTACTGCTCAGATGTACATGAAGCTCCTTTAAACCAGATGTTTTAAAAAAATCAAATATATACCAGTGTCTTTATTTCATTTAAAAACCCAACAACTTGCTGTTAATTGCAAAAGTAAAATCTCACAAGCTACATACATTAAAAAAGATTCATTTTATTTAAGTAACAGTTTCCTTATTTAAGATCATTCTCAGGTTATTAGTACTATTTCCCATTGTTTGGAGTAGACAGTATGTCTGCTTTTGAGATCACCAAATAAATCTGACTGCCTCACTGTATGAGTCAGAGAACATCCAGCTGTGGTTATACCAGAGCTCATTCCATGCTTCCAAGCTTCTGCTGCTTTAGGGAAGTTGATTTCAACTACAATAACCTTGAAACCCCAAGAGCACTGTCTTAAATATTTCTGATCTTTCTGCATATGATCATCTGTGAAGAGATGGCTGCTTCTGTCTAGACATATAATCAAAGCTCTTAATTTCATAGCACAGTTACTGTACTATCTTGTCTTTGATCTTGCAAAGCATAGTTTATACTATGATATCTCCTTGGAATCATGCAGGAAAAATAATTTCTGTGTCTTGTTTCTTAGAACATTGCCATCCCTCATCACAAAATTTAGCAAATTCTGCTTCTCTTGACTAGAGCTTCCCACCACTCCACTGTTCTGTGTGGAGGTATCTGACTTCCTTTTCAAATCAGCCTAACCCTTGTTGTCTTCTCCATACCTCTCAATTTTTTTATTGACCATGTGAGTATGAAAAGAGGTTTTTGTATTGTTTATGCTTAGGTGCTGTCTATCTTGCTTGCTGCACAGAACAGTATTATCACCTTGTTATCACTTCTGTGGGAACTGTTTCCTGTCTTTTATTCAAGAGACCTACCCAAAAGGAGGATTCTTGGCTGTTTAACATACCAAAGAAAATTAGCATTACTTAACCTGTGCCATTGTTATGCCTTTGTGGAGCTCAGTCAGGCATTCTTACTGCTTGGTGTTCTCCAGTATAGATAATTCTTTTCTAATTCAGTTAGACTTTCCTTAAAGTATTTTTTATAATGCATTTGGGGCAGGCTAAGCATGCATTTGAACAATTTGCTTTGACTCAGCTGTCAAACAACAGTTCTATGAAGCTTCTGTGACTTGGTGGCACTTGATCAAATTTAAAGTTCTATTAGGAGTGGCATGTGATCATCTGGAGCCTGCTCCAAAAACTACAGTGCTCTCAGTATACTAAGAAAACAGTTGTTCTGTTTAAAAAATGGCTGTTACAGAAATATGCATTAGCCCGTACTTACCCATGTGATGATCTACTATACTTGCAAGGTTCAAAGCTAAAACTTAGATGAGCTATTTGTAACATTTGGTTCTTCAAATTTGGTTGTTCTCTTGTATGTTTTACTTTACAGGATTGAATCAGGTTCTTAGCCAACAAGCAAATCAAGAAGTCAGTCCGTTGGATAGCATGATTCAAAGACTTCAGCAAGAGCAGGACCAGAGACGTTCTGGGGAGGCAGGAACCAGCAGTACCAGCCGGATAAGCAGAGGTAGATTACTGGGGAATAGGTGTTGTGGCTTTTCTCTTGGAAAACATAAATCACATCATTTGCATAACTTGGGGATTTTGTTGAACTACTAGAAAGGAGGTGTGGAGCAATAGAAAATAATACAGCATTCATGTGTTTTTTTACCTTTCTGCAGAATCTCAGGATTCTTAACATTACAAATTTATCTTTGTTAAAGTTCTTGTCTGCTCACTCAGGGAACTTGCAGCAACTGTGCTCCCTTAGAATTGACTACCCTGCTGTTTAATCTGGGATTGACCATCTACTTGATGGAAATCTGAATTGTCTCAAGCAAGGAAATAGGAGGGAGAAAAGAGGATGGGGCTGCTTTTTTCTTAATACGTTTGTTCCATGTTTCAATGTCTTGCACTAGATCACACAGTAGTTTTTGACACTTAAAAAGTCATGGTTGGTAATCCAGCTGTGTAAGCAGGAATAGCTTGCTTACTTAAGAAAGATGTAGGAAAATGTTGAAATTTTGCTACAGCAAAATGTAATGCAGCCAGATGTTTGAAGGATTTTCCATGTGCGTTTGGTTGTTTGGGTTTGATGGGGGGTTTTCTGGGCTGTTTTTTGTAAATTTTATTTATTTATTTATTTTTAGTCGTCTTGCCATTTTAATTTCTTGTCTGTAAATTTTACAGCTTGGCTTCTTAATAATTCCCGGTGTTGTAGCTTCATTTTCTTTGGAGGTAGAAGACTGTTTAAGGAATACACTGATTTACTCAGCTCACTGTTTCATGATACGAATCTAGAGTGCAGTGGCAATAGTCAGCTTTGCATTAAAAAACAAACCAATGCAACATCTGCTTCACTTTGGATTGTTGATACAACTTCTTTTCAATGGGAATTTTTAAGCAGAGTACTGCAGTCCAGTAGCTGTTTAAGTGTGTGCGTTGTAGTGACCATAGAAACTGTGGGAATAGTTATATTTAGGTACTTTTGATTTCTTTTGAGGTAATAGATTAAGTAAAAATTTTTTTTTTCCTTTCATTTTAAGATTTTTTTTTCTTTCTAAATGCTTCTCTTGGAATTTCCGATCAAGTACAACTATTACTTTTTGACTTTTTAGGATCTGTAAGTTCTACCTCAGAAGTACATTCACCACCAAATATTGGACTAAGGCGTAGTGGACAAATAGAAGGTGTGCGCCAGATGCACAGCAACGCGCCAAGAAGTGAAATAGCCACCGAGCGGGACCTTGTGGCTTGGAGCCGAAGGGTTGTGGTGCCTGAACTGTCTTCTGGTGTGGCCAGGTACACATAGGCCAAATTCACTGTGAATTTTAGTTTAATTAAATTGAACAGCTTTGGAATTCACATTGTCATAGAACTATTTGTGTGGTATTTATCTATTCTGTCTCATATTTCTTATAAAATCAGTTTCAGTTTGAAATTAGTTATTTGCATATCACTTGAAGAATCTTGGAATTACATAAGTATTGTGAATAAAAAATTAACGTTTTACAAATGACAGAGTAATTTAACTTGTAATGGGATCTAGCTGCCTCCATGTTTTCTGTCTTGTAGCATAAGATTATAGCATGGTTTAACTCCCATTTGTTCCTGCCATTATATGGCATTCTACAGCTGGGACACTGACTAATCCATTAGGTGCTTGAGGTGAATTTTGATTTCCAAACTGGAACTTTCTCTCATTCAGTAATAAACTCTTATGATAAATACTTGTATCAGGAAGTAAAAAAAAAAACCCTACTAGCCACAATCAAACAAAATACTCTAGCTTTTTCAAAATAANATGGAAATCTGAATTGTCTCAAGCAAGGAAATAGGAGGGAGAAAAGAGGATGGGGCTGCTTTTTTCTTAATACGTTTGTTCCATGTTTCAATGTCTTGCACTAGATCACACAGTAGTTTTTGACACTTAAAAAGTCATGGTTGGTAATCCAGCTGTGTAAGCAGGAATAGCTTGCTTACTTAAGAAAGATGTAGGAAAATGTTGAAATTTTGCTACAGCAAAATGTAATGCAGCCAGATGTTTGAAGGATTTTCCATGTGCGTTTGGTTGTTTGGGTTTGATGGGGGGTTTTCTGGGCTGTTTTTTGTAAATTTTATTTATTTATTTATTTTTAGTCGTCTTGCCATTTTAATTTCTTGTCTGTAAATTTTACAGCTTGGCTTCTTAATAATTCCCGGTGTTGTAGCTTCATTTTCTTTGGAGGTAGAAGACTGTTTAAGGAATACACTGATTTACTCAGCTCACTGTTTCATGATACGAATCTAGAGTGCAGTGGCAATAGTCAGCTTTGCATTAAAAAACAAACCAATGCAACATCTGCTTCACTTTGGATTGTTGATACAACTTCTTTTCAATGGGAATTTTTAAGCAGAGTACTGCAGTCCAGTAGCTGTTTAAGTGTGTGCGTTGTAGTGACCATAGAAACTGTGGGAATAGTTATATTTAGGTACTTTTGATTTCTTTTGAGGTAATAGATTAAGTAAAAATTTTTTTTTTCCTTTCATTTTAAGATTTTTTTTTCTTTCTAAATGCTTCTCTTGGAATTTCCGATCAAGTACAACTATTACTTTTTGACTTTTTAGGATCTGTAAGTTCTACCTCAGAAGTACATTCACCACCAAATATTGGACTAAGGCGTAGTGGACAAATAGAAGGTGTGCGCCAGATGCACAGCAACGCGCCAAGAAGTGAAATAGCCACCGAGCGGGACCTTGTGGCTTGGAGCCGAAGGGTTGTGGTGCCTGAACTGTCTTCTGGTGTGGCCAGGTACACATAGGCCAAATTCACTGTGAATTTTAGTTTAATTAAATTGAACAGCTTTGGAATTCACATTGTCATAGAACTATTTGTGTGGTATTTATCTATTCTGTCTCATATTTCTTATAAAATCAGTTTCAGTTTGAAATTAGTTATTTGCATATCACTTGAAGAATCTTGGAATTACATAAGTATTGTGAATAAAAAATTAACGTTTTACAAATGACAGAGTAATTTAACTTGTAATGGGATCTAGCTGCCTCCATGTTTTCTGTCTTGTAGCATAAGATTATAGCATGGTTTAACTCCCATTTGTTCCTGCCATTATATGGCATTCTACAGCTGGGACACTGACTAATCCATTAGGTGCTTGAGGTGAATTTTGATTTCCAAACTGGAACTTTCTCTCATTCAGTAATAAACTCTTATGATAAATACTTGTATCAGGAAGTAAAAAAAAAAACCCTACTAGCCACAATCAAACAAAATACTCTAGCTTTTTCAAAATAAGATCAAAATCTTACTTTGTTCAGAAAGGGTAATTTTGAAGCCATATTCTAACTGTAAAGAGAAGAACTACTGTTCAAAGAAGTTTATAAATGTTGAACATTTATTCCTTGATTTGGATTAGATTCTCTCAGTTACAGTATTTTGCTTTAAAGTTAACATCTCTATTTTCCTTTTTCAGTAGGCAGGAAGAATGGAGAACAGCAAAGGGAGAAGAAGAAGTAAGGGTGTATCGATCAGAAGAGAAAAGAAAACATGTAACAAGTCACATTCAGAGAGAAAACAAAATACCTGCTTTCTCCAAGGTAAATAGTCACTTGTGCCTTGTTGCAGTAAGAAGCATGAAATATAACTCAATGTGTTAGGTCACATAAATTTACATTTCTCTTCTTGGTTTTAAATTTAAAATCAGGGATACAGGATTTGCCTCCTCAGAATGAGGAAGCATTTCTCTACTGATGTTCATTCCACTATGTTCTGAATAAACAGTAGTGATTACTTTGAGAACCCTTTAAGTGAGAAGCCCTGAGAACCTGAGAATCTGGTGTTAGGGAACATGGTTTGCTGCAGGGAGCCTGTCACTATTACTCAATCCATCCTGCTTCTGTTGTCTGCTGTTTGACATACTGTTCTGTGGAAAGGTTTGGTTAAAACTCAAGTCACAGATCTTAACTTGAACACATTTAAATACATCTCCCAATACAGAATTGGGTATTTTCTTTCATGGAATTCTAATAATCATATTGCAGTTTTGTATGGGATATTTCTAAGTCATGCTTTTTGCTAGAGCTGAAGTACATTTTTCAGAAAAGAAGAAAACAGGATAGCTAAAATAGAAGGTAATGTGTTGTCTTGAAAATAAAACTGTCATAACTGACTTGAAGTTTTCATGCAACTTGCAAAAATTACAATCTTACGCATTTATGCTGGTAAGGAAATGTAAAGGATGTATATTCAATATTTACAAAAACAGTTTTATGTCTTGTTTTTTAGAAATTAGTTTTACCTGTACATCTCATGTGCCCATCTGTGGCTTTGTAGCTAAATAACCAGCTGTATTTTATAATAAGGGAAGTAAATTTTAAGCAATTGTAAAAGAGAATCAGTGCTTTGGGTTTTGTGGTACACACATTCTAGATGAGACTGTTCACCCTTAATCAAAAGCATAGAGTCATAGAATTGACCTTCAAGATGATCAAGTCCAACCATTAACCCAGCACTGCCAGGTCAACACTAAACCATGTACCTCAGCACCACATGTAGATGTCTTTTAAATTCCTCCAGGGATTGTGACTCCACCACGTCCCTGGGCAGCCTGTTCTACTGCTTTACAACCCTTTCAGTGAATAATTTTTTCCTAATATCTAACGTAAACCTCCCCTGGTGCAACTTGAGGCTGTTTCCTCTTGTCCTATTGCTTGTTACTTGGGAGGAGAGATGACTCCCACGTTGCTCTAACCTCCTTTCAGGTAGTTGTAGAGAGTAATAAGGTCAGCCTCCATTTCTCCAGGCTATACAACTCCAGTTACCTCAGCCAATCCTTGTTCTCTAGAGCCTTCACCAGCTTTGCTGTCCTTCTGTGGACGTGCTCCAGCACCTCAGTGTCCTTCTTGTAGTGATGGGCCCAAAACTGAACACAGTATTTGAGGTGTGGCCTCAATACAGGGAGGGATTAATTAAGAGACCAAGTTTGAAAGCAATCTGAAATTAAGTAAATCTCAGATGTTTGGTAGTGCTTCTGTATGTTTTAAATGATGGATTAATTTTATATGCAGTAGAAAGCATAAATTTGAGATGGGCAAGTTTCTACTTGATACTAAATGTGAGGTTTCAGTTTGGCTCTTTTTTATATTCAGCCAAAGTAAAGCTTTCAAAAGAAGCAAGGTGAATGGTCCCTCACCTTGAGACAGTCCTCCGATAATTTTTGAGGGAGAGAGAACTTGGTAAATTCTTCAGTCACTTCCTACCTTCATCCTGAGGAGATACAGCAAAAGGCAGACAGTCATGGGCTCCGCACTTGAGTGTGTCAGTAAGTTTTCCATATAGAAATTATTGCTTAAATCAGTAACACTTTTAAAACTTCAAAATAAATATTTCTCAAACCTTACAAGGTACTTTGTTTAATGGCATCTCAGGACAAAAACCCTTATATTCTTACATAGTTTATTTTTCATTAAATGTGTCTCTTTTTGGGCGACTTGGGTTGTTGAGAAGTTACACTAATTCCAGTCCCTTGAGATAAAACTCAGAGGGACTCAGAAATTAATAGGTATCAAGTGGGCTTTAAATAAGCAGATTGGCAAGAAAAAGGTGCTTTATCCCAAGAGTCTCCCAATTAAACTGCTCAGATTTTAGCCATTTTTTTTATTGTTGCTCGTGGTTAAGAATGAGCAACACTTTTGCTCAGTAGTGCCTGAAGAACAGGAGTGGTGAATTGGAATTGTCATCTTCTGTAGTGTCCATAATGAAATAAAATAAAGACCTGGAAAGAGAAGCAAGACCATGTACTCCAGAAATTTGTGTCACATTTTTAGGTGTTTGGTGTTTTGGTTTTTTTATAATATATAAATTAGTAAGTTAATTATAGCAACTCTTCTGTTGCTGTTCTTTACAATGACTGTGTGGCTTTAAATGCATGTTCTGTTAGGTTGAAGATAGAACTGGAAAGTCCTGTGTAAATCTTCCTTTTCCTGGAGTGCTCCCAGTAGGTTTTGATACTTGTAACTTGCTACAAGTAGGGTTGCAAAACTACAGTACTTTTGTGTTGTATAGTGAATTCTTAAGGGTTTAATGGGTGAATTTATGATCTGGAAGAGATGGAGAACATCTCAAAATGCAGGGGAAAACATTTTCTAGTAATCAATAGACCTAAGAATTACAGCATCAAGAATTCTAGGAAAGTGTGTTATTCTACAGTACTGGCAGCTTGTCTGGGAACAGAGTAAACAGAGGTTGTATTAAAACATTGTCCTCATAAAAATTCAGTTGTATTCATAGTAGTAGGAAATATTAATTTTTATATCAACTTCTGAAATTTAACAGTCTGTTCATATAATATAAAAATAAAATAATATTTTATTGTGATCCCTTCTAACGGAAAGGAGTCACAAATACAGAACTAAAATGAAAAGGAGGGCGGGAAGAAATGTTAGCATTTTGGATTTCAAGCTGAAGTGTAGATCTCTAAGGAAGAACACAGAGCAGTTGTAATTACTTTTGTGAAGATTCCAAAGTCCTATTGTTGTCCAAAAAATGGATACGTTGCCCAGTGTGCGATAAATCCAGTTCTCACACACTCAGAAGAGACATTGCTTGTTTATTTCAGAGTTGCACAGGCCTGGGTGCTCTGTGGTTTCCCACAAATCAAGCACACCAAACAAAGCTCTCTGTGCTACATTTATAATTTCCAAGCCCACCGTCTTTATGATGATTGGTTAGTAATTTACATACTTCCACTACTGCACATGCTCAGGGGAAGAGTCTTCACCTGGGCAATGATCTTTTTAGTATTATAATGAAGCTAGTTCACTTAAAGATAGTACTAACTTTGTTTAGCTGACAGTACAAAACCACACAAAAACAATATTCTCCCAAGGTCCTTATGGTTTATATGTTTTCCAAAATGTTTCTGATTAAAATTCCCAAACTAATTATGTCAACAGCTTCAAGGATAGTCACCTTGTTATAGGTGCTAATGGTTATCGAAAGGCCTAATGAAATCTGTAAGCAGTTTCATGCATCCTTCAGCTCTTACTTTGGCTGCCTGCTTGTTCACCTGGGCAGATAACACTATTAATAATTTTTAGTCCAGGGTCATTATCAAGTGTGTTAAAAGCAGTACAGAATTATAGTTCAGTCTTCTTTAACAATGTCTGCAATTTAGTTGGAAGTCACATAAGCATTCTGATATATAAAGTTAGAAAACCTATGTTTCTTTGACAGAGGTTATACAGAGAAGTGTTTGTATGGGATTGCTTGAGGAACTAATGGACTTGTGTGGGAGAACCCAAAAATCTTGAGTGCTTTGACCTGAGTAGTATCACTGCTCTGCATGTCAAATGAAGAGCTCGGTTTGACTTTCAAAGTCATTGTTAAGGAATGGGGGTTTCTCTGATTATTTTTAAACAAAAACACTTTAAAAAAAAAAAAGCCCAAATGACAGAGGATAGAATGCAAAAATTCCAATGCCACATTTTCAAAGTGGAACTGTATTTCAAATTATTTTTTTTCAGGAACATGCCGAAGATGAGAAGTGAGATAAATAACATACTTGGGTAAATGCCCCCAGTCCAAGTAATTAGAGTATGAGTTTATTAAACTACTGGGACTACAGAGAATTTTAATAAATACTAAAGAGTGTGAAATTTCTTACTAGAGTGTTCATGTGGTGTGTGTCTTAGTTAAAAAAAAAAGGCAAAAATGGAAATATTTTGAATTGCTGTTAAGTGAAAATTATGAGTAGAAATTTCAAAGAATTAAGATTGGAGATTGTTATGGATGGACAGAGTAAGCATAGGCCTCTGTTGTGACAGGTGTGAATGACTATGTTGTAAACTGACAGAAACCAGCGAGGAGAAGTGTGTGCGTTGTTTTGCTGAAGGTTAAAGCTTAGTTGCGTTCCTCCAAAGTACTAGTTTTGAAACTTAACGTGTTATTTAAGCACTACTCCCAGGTAAATCTGCAAGTTGTTATAAGGAAAATAATTGAAAACCTGAAGGACTAGCACTCAGTGCTTGGTGTCCATTATCTTCACTGCTTTTGGAACAGTTCTTACTAATTTCTCACACGTATGTGATGTGGTAAGAGTAAAAACTAGGTAATTACAAGCACTGGTCCAGACTTGAGGAGAATATGGAAAGATGCTCTTTAGCCAAAACGAAAATGTCAGGACAAGAAGCATAAACTTTTGAAACAAGGGAGGTTTTTGCCTGAATGTAAGGAAGCGCTTCACTGTGGGGGTGACTGAACACTGATACAGGTTGCTCAGAGAGGCTGTGGAGATACTCAGAAGTTGTCTGGACATTGTCTTGAGCAACTGACTCTACGTGGCCCTGCTTGAGCGGGGCCATTGGACGAGGTTTTCTTTGTCTTAAAGAGACTGTGAACATCTATTTAATGTCGGAGTTCTGACACTAGACATAAAGTTGTGCCCTGCCCCTGTTTAACTTTCTAGTAGAGGCCAATTCCTGTTTTCTTAAGGAAGGAGGAACCATTTTCTGGTACAGAACAGATACTGCTGTGAAGAAATACTATGAAATTGCTGCAGCCAAAGCTTTCAAAATTGCTGCAGCCCTGTATGAAAGCACAGCAAAGCTGCACTTCCCAGTGGAGTCAGGGTCGTAAGGACAGTAGAATGGAGTGGTCCGAGTTGTCAGGACACCACTGAGTTTCCACTGTCTCTTCCACAGATGATGTTACAAAGACCCTCAGCAGTGTCCTGATGACATGTTTGTATCTATCCCTCTCAAGTACAGGAAGTACCATCATTTGTATTTTGCAGTAAAGCACTGCTCTGACAGCAGCGGTAATTTCTAATGAACCTCTAGATGTGCTCTGGTATTGACTGGAAGCCTTGGATATGATACAAGGGACTTGTCATCATTATATGACTCTTCATCAAAGTGTATCTAGAGAGAGAGAAAGCGTTGATTGAACCTCAAATCATAGGTTATCTTGGCATTATTTTCAAGCCTCCCATTAAAGTTGAGAGTCCAATTTCAATCTCTTTCTTTAGGATATATATGGGGGGGAGACCACCAGCTGTTTCCTCAATCATTGTTGAACATGTTGTTGATAGATTCCATTTTGTCGGAAAAAGCTTGTAATATTTTATCTTTTTAGTAAAAAAGATAAAGGTGACCCCAGTCCTCCCACAAATACATGAAGATCTGTCTGACCTGCAGCTTTTCATCAGATTTTGGCAATGCTGTGTTGAATAGGAGTGATTTTAAGTATGTTTTTTGGCAAGATGTGGAGGATGCATCCCTTATAGTCCCTTTTCTGGTCCCTGCTTGAGCAGTGGAAGTTGACAAGGTGACATCCAGAGGTCCCTACCCTACCAGCTTAGATCATTCTGTTATTCTGTTACTTATGGATAACTACTGGTGGTTTTGATTTTGTTTGTTTGTTTTCTCCATTCTTGTTTTGGCATTGCATTTTTCCCAAAGCAGTTTGTTACCCTTTGGCATCACCATTTGGCAGTATTTATACAGTGAAGTTGCTTGCTTCCATGAAGGAATGATTTTTTGCAGGGGCATCGGGGCGGGTTTTTTTCCTCAAGCTTTGAACTGCCAAAAGAGAAGAACTCTTTCTGAAAGCAAAGAGTTAATGCAAAGTGCTTCAGTTTTCCAAGGACCTGTAGTTCTAGTATAGGTAGGGGAAAACTATATTTATAATAACAACTTAAGAAATTTTACCTCTGAATAGAAATGGAGATGTAAATTTTTAGGACTTTTTGTTTCTAGAGAGAAGACATAAACATTACAGTTGGGCTGTAATTTAGGTTCTGCAAAGTATGCCCTTATTACTGTAAAGGGTATTTGACTAATTTGGTTCATTGGGCTTACGTGATTCCATTCTGTTGCCCATGCTTCCTCGTACTGGGTTTCGTGATGCAAAGAGGCAGGTGGACTTTATAAAAACATCGCAAAATCTGATAGCAGAAGCAAGTTGCTGTAATGCTGGCTTTTGTGACCTCTCTGCTTCAGCAATGAATCTTGAGAGCTTGACGAGAAGTGAGCATCCCCAGAAGGTGGTGTGATGGGCTCAGCCACTCCTCTTAGGGCTGCCTCAGGGCTGTTCCGGGTCAGGTCAGAGCAGCTTGGGGAGATCTGGTATACGCTGCCAGTTTGAATTGAGCAGAAGGAACACCCCAGGTCTCAAAACTCTTGGATGATGGTAAAAGCTGATTGCTGAGCAGTCCTGTTAGAAGTGTCTCTGGTAGCTGTGCTGTCAATGATAGCTTCCTCAACTTGAATTCACTGGACAGGACAAAACAACCACAGCGCTCACTGGACAGAGCATAGGGCAGTTTGTGTTGGTTCTGTGTGTGTTGGCGACTACAGTAGTGCAGTTGTACAGGTGGGTGTGCTGGCCTGCACTGTTGCCCTGCTGCAGTCACAGCTGAAAAACACATGTATTCTCTGGCAGGGAGGGTAGGAGAAAAGCTCTATAAGAGTTCTGCATTCTATGGAAAATTGTTGTGGCTAAGTGTCTGGTTTAACCCCAGCTGGCAACTAAGCACCATGCAGCTGCTCACTCACTCCCCTTCTACCAGTGGAATGGGGAGAGAATCAGAAGAGTAGAAGTGAGAAAACTTACGGGTTGAGATAAAGACAGTTTAACAGGTAAAGCAAAAGCCGTGTATGCCAGCGAAGCAAAACAAGGAATTCTTTCACTACTTCCCATCAGCAGGAAGGTGTTCAGCCATTTCAGCGTGCAAAACGGTTACTTAGGAAGACAAACACCATCAATCTGAATGTCTCTTCACTTCTTTCTGTGGTATGGAATATCCCTTGGGTCAATTGGGGTCAACTGTCCTGGCTGTGTCCCCTCACAAGTTCCTGTGCCCCTCCAAGTCTACTTGCTGGTCAGGGGGTGTGAGAAGCAGAAAAGGCCCTGACTCTGCGCAAGCACTGCTCAGCAATAATGAAAGCATCCCTGTATTATCAACACTGTTTTCAGCACAAATCCAAAACATTGCCCCATACTAGCTACTATGAAGAAAATTAACTCTATCCCAGCCAAAACCAGCACACTAAGGAGAAACAAATCTTGGCTACTGCTGCTTAGCAAGTTTTAGTACAGTTTTCACCAAAAAGTGGTTGATTTTTTTCCTCAGCGAGAAAATTTAACCTCATGAACCAACTTTCATCATACATGACAGGAAAGATCTTCTCTTTCCTACAAAAGAAAAAAATCCAAGAGGAATAGGTGCAAGCAAGCAGTCTGCCCTACTAGAAGGCTCTGATAATATTAGTACCTTTCTGTGGTTTGCTCCAGTTCTGCTTTCTTCATCTCTGGGACTGTTTTTTCAACCACAGAAACACCCAATAGATCACTGAGGTTTCCTTTATGGAAGAAAGAGAGCACTGGGGGAAGAGTACCTCCTTTTGTAGCATCTAGGAACGTGTCCAGAAACTATTTCATTGGGTCTGAGCTAGGTTGAAGTTTGAATATGGAAGCCAAAAAAATTAGCACAGAACTCTTGAAACTGAGATTGTAGCTCTTGGGGTTTTTTGTTTGGTTGGGTTTTTTTGGCCAGAGGTTGGGGACTAATACAAGACTAGGCATTGCGTGTTGAGAGCAAGTGTTTGCATTGTGTATATTATACAGGAGGAACAAATGCCTTAATGCTGGAGTGTTTCTTAATTACAGCCTTATTTCATTCTTCTAAGCCTCATAAGAACCCGGATTCTTTCCAACTGACTCATTCATTTGGACTCTACTATGCATCTTTGTACCATTTTAGGGCCTTCACTTGCGAACAGTCATCTCTGTATGCCAAGGGATATGTTACTGTGTGGGTCTCTCTTCTGACAGACCTGACCCCTCAGCTGCTAAATAACACACTTGGGAGTTCTCTGGAAGAGTTCCCTTTCCTCTGAAGGCCATTCTTAGTGTAATTTTGAGCTGTTACAAGCTCTCAGCAGTCTATCAGTAGTTAACTGAAGCGTATCTTTTAGAGAATAAAGAGTTTTAATAATGAAAGATAAAAATTTTCTGTTATACCTAGGAAGAAATTTTAATTATTTCCAGAATATATTGAACTGCTTGGTGCTTATATTCAACTGTGCATGTGGAGTGTTTTCTTCAGCAGCTCTTTCGTTTTGGACTTGTGGCCTGTTTTGAATTTTATGATGTTGCAACTTACGTCCTTCTGCTACTGGAAAAGTTGCTTCCTGGAGTACTGTTATTAAAGAAAATAATTTTGACTTTCATGTTTTCACAGAACCATTCTCATGATCATTTACTAGACGCAAGTGACTCGAAGAAACAGCAAGCTAATCAGCACAACTACCGTACGAGATACGCCATAGAAGAAACTGCAAGACCTGCTGAAGAGTTAGAAAATGGACACAGTTCCTCGGATGTAAGATCCTTATTCATGAGGCAATCTTATATATTCCAGTTCTACTCACTAAGCTCCAGTTCTACTCACTAAGCTCCTGCTTCAGCTAATTAAACACTGTTTCTAGTAGAAACTCTGGTTATGTTTTTAACTGTTAGTTTTCTTTCACCTCTTTCAAAACTAATGTTGAATTAGGTTTTCACATGCTGTTGCATGAGTTTAGTTTTGACTAAAAAGTAATTAACAAAAGAGAGGAATGCTCATTTGTAAGGGCATTTTGCAAAGTATATGGGTGCAGTGTTAAATCTTCCCAATATTTGCAAGCCTCATCAGTATGGGCCATATGGTCTAGCAGTAGGGTCACCGGCTCTAGGTGGCCTTGCTTGAACAGGGGGGCTGGATAATACAACCTTGAGAGGTCCCCTCCAGCCTGAACCATTCTGTACTTCTCTAGCTACAGTAGAGAAATGAGCAGGAAGAATATATAAAGTTCATGCTGGTCTTTTGTTTGATACTAATTGAAATAATGTGGAAATACTACATTAAAAGAACTGGAAATAATTGTCAGAAATAATCTAGCCTTTTTAAACGGAGACTGAGAATCACTCAGGTCTCTGTTTAAAAAATGTTGCTCTACATGGTGTGTCTGTCCAGGCATAGATATATTCTTCTATTATTTAAGTCTATTAAAGTAACTATCTGCAAAACTAAAATGCCTTTTTGACAACATAAAGCTTTTCTAATGCTGTATATTTATAACACAGTTATAAATTATAACTTTTTTGAGTTTTGAAGCAAATACTTTCTTTTTCCCTGCCTCCTCTTGTGTGCCCACCTTGTTAGGAAGGGGAAGTAGTTGTTGCCAGTGGTGGAACATCAGAAGAAGATGAAAGAGCATGGCACAGCGATGGCAGTTCTAGGTAAGTGACAGTATACCTTGCAGAGAAAAGTACTACTGATAAATTTTAAATAATCTTCTCTGTAGACAGTTAATGAATACTAACTAAAACTTGTGCACATTGAGAAGAAAAAAATGAGAAAGAAACCTTTCAGCATTCAATTTCCAGCTGTATTCCTCGCTAAAATTCAGGGGAGGTTTCATCCTTGTTTGCCAGAAGCAGAATTGTTTCCAGTCGGATTTGCAGGAGGGTGATTCTTTGCAGGCTCACACACACTTCAGGCATGTGGTAGCTGTTTCCTGTGACTGTCAGTCTGAGCTGTGTGACTGCCTCTGCTGACCTCTGGTTTGAAATCAGAGTGCAAAGATTGAGGTAGCTTCAACCCATCCTTTGTTTCTTCTTTATCAGATTTTGTTGTTGTTAGCTCTTGTTCAAAGCTATTTGAGAGTCCTGAGAACAATAGCCAGACTTTAACATCTATCATCTTGAACTGAGCAAGTAAACACTGGGTTTACTTCTAGGGATGCTAGAAATTAAGCTTCTTGCAAGTCTGGATTATCTCAAGGCTTTTGGTTTAGTACCATTTAAATTATAGATAGAATATAGGATTTTAGGCACTGGTTTCAACTATTAAAATATTGTAGTTATCTAGACTGTTAACTATAATTGTTTATTGGGTTATATTATATAATCCAATGCACTCTGAATTCTTTTAAACTTTTGTTTTTAAATTTCTTTTCTTTTCCTTTGGTATATCATACCTAGTGACTACTCTAGTGATTATTCTGACTGGACAGCAGATGCAGGAATCAATTTGCAACCACCAAAGAAAATTCCTAAAATTAAAACAAAGAAAGCAGAAAGTAGTTCAGAGGATGAAGAAGGACCTGAAAAACAAAAGAAGCAAATTAAAAAGGAAAGGAAAAAAGGGATTGAGGAGAAAGATGGACCATCAACATCACCAAAGAAGAGGAAACCCAAAGAGAGAAAACAAAAGGTGAGATGTTCTTTGTATATTAGAGTGCTCACTTCTACTGGCTTAGAAGGAATGAGATGAATGATTCAGTTACATACACAACTTCATATTATCTTATTTATAAACATGTCATGACTTTTACTCAAATAATAATTACTGACTCTTTTAAGTCAAATGACACATTGCTGTAGTGATACGCTTTTGAAATATCCTGAATTTTACTTAAGCACTTTTAATGTCCTTAACATCATCTTTTCTCCGTCCAGAAACTTCCTTTTTATTGAGTATTGGTATAACATGTGCCTGTATTTTTTCGGCTCTACTGAAAAAAGTCTCCCCGCTAAATTGCGATTTCTTTTAGGTCTACAAAATCACG
>VYZX01020518.1:10512-21225 GCA_013401335.1 Brachypteracias leptosomus | reverse complement strand
GTTTGGTTTGGCACCTGCTGAGTAGCATGTGCAGCATGTACTAGGAATAGCTAAGTAGGCTGCATCCTTTTGCTGAAAAATGCTTCATTTGATGAACAGGAAATCTTCCTCTCACATGCCTATGACGTAGGAGTGGTTGGTTGCACCAATAGAGAGTACGTTTGTAATCAAGTTGCTGGGTATAAAATTCCATCTCTGATACTTGCCCTCCCCAGATTTAAGATGTGAAAAGAAGCTATTCATCTAGAAAGTTACTTTTGAAATCCATGTAAATAAGATCAGTTTGATTAGAGAAATATGATCTGAAGAGGCCTCCTGTGGCCTTTGAACATTTTGGTGGATGGTTGGTATCTTTTATAAGATTTGGGTGGAGAGAAAGTTCAAATTCATTCTCCTACAGCTGTACAAACAAATAAGACAAAACAGTAGTGCTATATTTGGTTTTACTCAGTGTGTAAGAATAGCACATACCATCCCTTTTCCAGTTCTGAATACTGCCATTTACAGACGTTTGTCATGTGTCATGAGGAACAGTGGAAGCACACCAGGGAGCTGGGGCTGCAGTTTCGCTGTTTGATTATTGAAATACAATTCATATTCATTGGGGTGTTCTGCCGTTAACACGATAAAGAACAGTTTTGTCCGCGTACTGCAACAAACAAGCAGAAACTGGAATTTATCAAGATTAAAAATACAATTTCCTGGGAAAAGGCATAAATTCTTTTTTCCACAGATATCTTTCTAATTTATCCTTCTCATAGAAGATACAATTGCTTAGAGCCATTTACAAAATAAAAATGTTTCAGTTTTGTAAACAATGGGTTGAATTTATTAGGTTTAGCAGAAACATTAAGTGTAGGAGGAGTTGTTTGTAGCCTGTTGCCATTAAATGGATTTATTTTGTTTTGATTCACTGGAAGGTATGGGAAACAATTGACACAGCATTGAAAATGTAATTTAAATTAGCATTATTTTAGATGCGTCTCTCAGCAGCCTCTGTTCCTTTTTCTGCCAGTTAGACTCTGACAGTGCATAGGAAATTCTCACTGCTATCATGCCTTCTGTAACTACTGTGCTTTTTTTCCCCTCTGTCAATATTGTGCATGTCGAATTATTCGAAAAACAGTTTAAAAAAAAAAATGTGGTGCTGAGTCCTCCTCCACTTAAAAAAAAAAAAAATTGACATGTGACATTAAGAAAATTCAGTAATTGTTAATGTAGAAACTTGACGCATACTTGTTTTATAATACAGCAGTTTCAGAAAGCCTGTGGAAATATACAAATAAACACACTAATATTTATAAATGTATCTTAAAACTTACTGAGGGCTTTTGATTTTGCTTTTTTTGTTGTGTTAGACCTTTATATTTAAACTACTGTTCTCTCATTCTGCTTGATGGAAATCCGATGTTTATGGCTTGGGGTGCTTTTAGAGGACTTTTTTGGTTTTGGAATGCATTGTACCTGAAATCATAGAAACATAGAATGGTTTGGGTTGGAAGGGACTGTTTATCAGATCTTTCCTCTAATTAGGTTTGAGGAACCTCTGTTTCACATTTCAGATATATTCCTTGAATATATGTTTGATTTTCAGCTTACTACTTCAGCTTACTACTACTTTCAGCTTACTACTGCATTACAGTGATGTTTTATAATGAAAATGTTCATTCACATGATATCATATATGACAGGATCAGAGTAAAACTAATAGACTCTGGATGTATGAACCATGGAAATTTATAGTGGAAAGATTTGAAAATTTGTAATAAGCACTTGAAATGTCTATTTTCAGTTTGTTCATGTCTTTGCTAGGTTGCTTGTTTGATGGCATGGACGCAAACACCAAAAGCTTACCAGAACAATAACAAACAGCTGAATTTTCTTTCTAAAATATTTCTTTTTCAAAAAAGATATGATTAACCAGGTAGTGAATTAAATGATACTTGATTTTCAATCCTACAGTGATGAATAACTGGGTAGATTAGTCGAATTCGTGCTACTCATTTAATTTTTCTGTAGTGTGATGATAAATAGATGCTTTCATTACTGATTTTGTCTTGGTCTCACGTGTAATTTAGGATTTTTTGCTCATAGGGAAAACAGTATTCTAAATCTTTCCTGCTTTTTCTGTAAATGTTTCTATGACAACTGCTTTAATTGTCCACCACTGTATTTTTTGAGAACCTGTGACTTTTGCAGGAAAACACAGTGGAAAAAGGTTTGTGATAAAATAGAAAGTACACACATAGTATGGCAGTGAGATGCTCGAATGTCAGCTCCTCAAAGTCTTTGTTAGATAACTGCCACATTTTGCTTTTAGGTCTACTATTTCCGCCAAGGTCATGAAGCATATGTTGTAATGGCTAAGAAGAACAAAATATATAGTATTAATCCCAAGAAACAACCATGGCATAAAATGGAATTACGGGTATGACTACTTCTTTATTTTTGTTTGCACCCTAATATTTTAAAAGTTTGGGAACTTAACTAAAAGAAGATTCTTGATACAGATGTTTCTGATGTTGTGCTCTCAATATTTTAAGATAATGGGAAAAAGTTAACTTAATAAATAACCAAATGAAATCAGACCTGAAACTGTACTTCTTTTTGCATCTGCTTGAGCAGATGAGGTGGTTATGCTTTGTAGCAAAATATTTTTCAAACAAGTTCCATTATGAAATAATAGCTTGTTTTGAAACACTAAATTTTAGATACTTGATTTTGACATGTTCTGGCAGAAATCTGAGGGTTTTTCTGTATACCCATATTTTCATGTTTCAGAAAATTATCATAGTAATCTTGAGTGGTGGTACATAACATTCTGTTTATTCCAGGAGCAAGAGCTGATGAAGATAGTTGGGATTAAGTATGAAGTAGGATTGCCTACTCTCTGCTGTCTTAAACTAGCTTTTCTTGACCCTGATACAGGGAAACTAACTGGAGGATCATTCACCATGAAGTAAGGAAAGCGATATTGTTTTTGCACTGGGGGCTTTCTTGCAGAGGAGTGTGGGGGTGGGTGAGGTTGAAGGTGAAAAGATGCCATTAATGTCGTGACTTGAGCTTTTGCTTTTGAAGTGTTGAATTTAAAGTGTTGATTTGTTATTTAAGTGCTTTATTTTATACTTTTGCTGTTCTGTCGCTTAATAGTTGTGCGCTCTGTTATAATTAGGTACCATGATATGCCAGATGTCATAGACTTCCTAGTTTTGAGGCAGCAGTTTGATGATGCAAAACATAGGCGATGGAATATAGGTGAGTTGTATGGGGAGCTCTTTGGTGTGGGTTTTTTGTTTGTTGGCTTGTTTTTCCAAGTGTCTACCTGTTTTCATGATAACTTAAGTAGGTTATGGTAAGTAAATCCAAATACCATGCTGAATTTGGAGAATAGGCTCTGTCTGTATTTGGATGTGGAGTCCTATTTTGTCCTTGACTAAAGCTACAGCAAGCAAACAGAATACTGAAGGTGATCTGTGAAATGAAGTGCAAAGAAAATGAGTTGTGTGTTTGCAGAGAGGAATTAAGAGTGCTTTTTAGAAGTACGATGTTTATTGGTAATTGATAACTTTTTGTAACCTATATATTGCCTGTCTCTCTTGGATTGAAGGCCTTCTTACAACTACATTGCTACCAGAATTTTATTTGATTTTTAAAAAATTTTCGATTTTCTGGAGTCTCTGCTGGAAATATGGAAACACCTTCGCCACCATTTGAAATTTGTTCTCATCATTGTACAAAGAGAATGCCCTTTATACTTGTTTGAATTTTGTTCTAAACCCTATATGGTTTAGCTTCACTGTAGTATATGTAATTATAATTCACTGCCACGTGATGTGGGAATGTTTTTTATTCGTTTATTTTTCCTGTGCTTAGTTATTTCAAAGTGTTGGATACTGGACAGGCATATCCTCCAGTCTATTTCCTATGAAGTCTAACTAGGGGGAGAGGAAACTGCATTTTGACAAAATGATCCTCCAAGACGTTGGGTTTTTTCAGGTCAGGAAAAATATATATTCTCATTCATAAGAACAGCCTTAGATTGTCCCTGAAACATAGAATATTAAGCAAGTACTACTGATTCTTAGGAGTTCAGAATAAACTCTGTTCCCATGAGAGAGAAATCGGTATATGATACCATGTCTGCAGAATTGTAGGCACCTTTACATCCTTTCCAGTATCACAGTATATTCTGTGAAGTGACATGCTCCCAAAAGTAAAATATTGATAAGCCTGCCTTTTTTTTTTAAAAAAAAAACCCCCCAAGTTTCAATGTTAAACACGTTTTCTGTAAAGTAGCAGTGGTTACTGCACCAGCTCAATTCCTGCAGTGCCTCCATTCAGGAGCCGTGGCTGGCACATCCCCAGCTGACTCACCAGCATTTCTTGCTGCTGCAGGCAAAGCATCATACAGGAGAGTGGACAATTTTCATGAAAGAATATGATGGTATATCCAATTGCCTATGTAGAAACAACTGGTGGGACGTACATTTCTGCAGATTTACTGCCTCCTTAGTATTTCCTGTTTACAAAGTGCTGTAGCAAAGTATCCTGAAGAAGTGACACAGCTGGATGTTAAAAGGTCTTTATTTATTGTTTTTTATCTGACTTCTCTGCCAGGAAAGATGAATTGATCTTCTGTACTTTGATGTAATCATTATATCTTTGCTTAGGATGTGTGCCTTAGCAGTAGATGTATAAATTACATGATGCTGTATTAGTAAGTTCCATACTTTATGTTGTCCAAAAAGACAACTAGTTTTCAATTCTGTAGGGAACTTGGTAAGGACCCTAGGCTTCTGATTCGATAGAAAGTGTAAACCTTAATTTGTTCTTTAAAGATCATTTCAATTTAAAGATCCCTTAAGAGATAAGATCGGTCAACAACTACTAATACATCACCAAGCTTTGCTCTTTCCTGATGGTTACGGATCTGTGGTCTTGTCCTCTGCCGTGTTTTTCCATGAGGTCATGGCAGCAGTAGAAGAATGACTGCCATACCTTGTATGTGAACAGCCCAGCCAGAAGTCATCTGTCAACTGTTGTGATAGCAATTCAGGAGTAGAGGAGGGGCTTTGAAATACTACCCTTCCTGCTCTTAAGACTACGAGCACTGGTAGCATCTCCTTCCTGGGCTGGCCGCTGTATTTTGAGAACCTTGCAATGTGGAAAGAATCGGAGCTACACAAAAAGTATTGAAAGTGCCATAACCTTTTGTCAAGTCTTCAATGTGAATAATGTGAGATTCAGGCCAGTAGCGTCTAACACCAGCTTGTAACTCTTACAGGTGTGTGTGTTAGAGTTCATTCTTCAGTTTCTCTTTTGAGTGCTAAAGATAGTCTCCTTTTAAGACTGTATGAAACGCTAAAGCAGAGAGAGCACAGGCACTGCTGTTAAAACTGTTACAGTGTCCAGAGTGCCACTCTGCTCTCTGCGCTGTCACTTCGTATATTTTGCTGGAGTGTGCTCATGTACTTGGAACAAGTCGTGCACTGTTCTGTTGCAGTGTGGAACACAATATTAAAATGTTCTTTGAAAGTAGATCGTATTTTCTACCAGAGTAAGGAGAGATGCCTTGAAACTGTACAGGAAACTGTTCTTGACCATTTAACAATGTGAATCTGAAATCGCCAAGATTTATCTGACATGCTCAAGTCTTCTGAACTTTCACCATAGCTCCTCATCAAGAAATTGGTGTTGTTTTCATGTCATGCAGTTGCTGGTTTGTCTTCTCAGGACTACTATTATCATCTTTTCTTATTCTTTGGTGATTTCTGGCATTTAGCCTACAAATGGATATTTTCATAGCTACTATTTTGAGAGTCACTGGATATTAAATCTTCTAACTCCACTTTAAGTCATTAAAACATCAATCTTTTAACCAATAACAATTCTTGGTATTTTGATGGGCATTTTTGACATTTTTCTTTGTGTTTTTGTTGTTGTTTGGGTGTTGTTTGTTTTAGGGAAGAATGTTTGCTTACCTACAATATATTTAATAAATATGTTAATGTATGATTCCTTTCAGAGAGAAGAAACTAAAAAGCTGGAGAAGTGACAGGTTCCTATTTCAGATTATATTTACTGCATATCTTTGTCCTATTATAGTTTAACTACAAGATCAATACTTGGGCTAAAAGCTATTCCAGTAGGATTCCTGCAGCTTTAGTTGGAGACCATTGTGCACACCTGTCTAAGACATAGAAGCCACTTTAAGTTCAGCATACATTTTAAATTTTCATCAAACTGATGTTATCCAGTGATACGCAGTTTTGGAAAATCATACTAAATCCTTCCAGTGAGAATTTTTGGTCTGCAGTCTGCATAGATGAGGTAACACAGAGGACATTGGGAAAATAGTGATTTAAGAGAATTGTTCTGTAGGCATTTTCAGTCATGTTGTTTTCTGCTTTAGCGTTCTGTCTGTGCATAGGAAGGAACGTTCTGGCTCTTGAGACGTGGAAAGCAGCTGCCAGGATACACTTCTTTTAAGTGGTTTTGATTTGCTTAATGTTCAGCCCCAGGAAGGCGTTCACCGTTGTCCCTGCATGCAGCTCTGTGTAAAACTGGTCACTAGGGAATGCCATATTGGGAGGCTGTTCTTTAAGAGCTCTTCAGAATAATTTATTCCTTTAAAATAAAGCAGCAGCCCTTATTTACATTTATGATCTTGCATTTCAGATATTTCTGGTACACTTGGTTCTGTAACATGCACCACAATTAGGACTATTAATGGAAGCTTTGTAATTGTCCTAGAATTACTTGCAATCCATTAAATTTTAAAAAAAGTGCAGTAAAGAAAGCAGAATAGTTTTTGAGAATATATTTACGTCCTGTTAATTCAGACAACTCCAGCAAGCGTTTGGGCAAAGCAGGGAATGTATTGAAATAGAACAAACATTGCAGCAGCTGAGAAAGTGTGTGTGTGTATTCAAATACCATGAAAACAAAAATATGCAATTCTTGGAATCTCAGGCTTAAATTGCATTTGTTCTTGTATTGAGCAAACCGAATACTTCACTGAAAAATGTTTCTAAATTCTGTGGCATGTGTTACAGAAAATGTTAGAATTTATGATGTTGTGTAATACATGTATTCTCACATGTAATTTTTTTCTAATAACGCTTCTGACCTTTTTTTCTCAGCTAGGCAAATGCTTTGCAGTAGTGAAACCATTTCAAGTCACAGTAAATTACTTTGCTAACCTTTTAAAGAAGCTTTAATAAATTTTATTCTTTTACCAGTTGGATTGCTTACATAGTAAAGGGAATGAACCTCTGAGTTACATTTGGGTAGCTGAAAAAGCACTTCAGAAACTAAGGAGCAGTTCAGCAGCGCATAAAATATTCTCTATACAAAAGTGGCACAGTGCTCTGTTATTTTAAGAGAGCGCATGGTGTTTAATGCAAGTAGATTTGAGTCTTAGTTACAACATTTAAATGTCTTACCTTTTATATGAAATTAAGAAATACATTAATATATAAAGAATCTGTAGATAGATTTGCAAATCATTGGTACTCTTTTGTCCCATATTAACTTTCATTTTTGTTTAAAAACAGCCTTCAGAAATAATGTAAGAATATTTTTTTAAAACTGAGTATGATTCATGTTTGCCTGTTGATGCTACAAGTATTAAAAAGGATTTCTGTATTCAAGATCAAGGCAAAGGTATCTAAAAGCTGCTTTTCTTGAAAGGAGTAAGATGCCTTTTATTGACGAAATTATTTTTTTCTTCTTACCTAGGTGATCGTTTCAGGTCAGTGATAGATGATGCTTGGTGGTTTGGAACAATTGAAAGCCAGGAACCTCTTCAGCCTGATTATCCCGATAGCTTATTTCAGTGCTACAATGTCTGGTTAGTAAATTTATCTTCAGTCTTCTATTTTAATTATTTCATTTCAAGTACTGACTGAGCAACTTGTTTTCATTAAGTTCAGTGATGTATCTCACTGTACCAGTCTATTATAATAGTGTGAAGTACGTAAATAAGTTACGTTACAAATATTGAATACTTGCATTGCTGAAGCAATACTCGTAGATAATTTAAATATTTGGGTTTTTTTTAAGCTGGGACAATGGTGATACTGAGAAGATGAGCCCCTGGGACATGGAGCTGATACCAAGTAATGGTACGGTACATTCATAATACAATTTGCTTAAGAGTGTATGTAAAGAAGAAAAATATGTTGTATAGTTTTACCTAAATAATCTTGTTTCTCTTTGGGAGTGAGGGGCAGGCCCACATTTTTAAAGAACATGCTTAAATCAATTACTAAACTAAAAGTAGATCAAGATGAATGAACTGCAAAAAAGTGTACGGCCATACCTGGACAAACTAAGCATATGCTGGAAATAGAAATGTTACAAAAACTTGTAACGGATGATGTACAGTTAAAGTTAACTTTTTGTACGGTTAGGATTGACGATAAACCTGTGCCCAACGTCATCTTTAAGGAAACTGGCTGCTCTGGGACCCGTCAGCATGCCTGCAGGCGCTCAGGGCATTGAAGGTGTAAGATGTCCCCGTGAGACAGTTTGATAATAGTGGGGTTTGCTCCCTGTCTGGCCCGGCACGTGCAGCAGGTGGACGTGCTGCAGAGTGAGTGGCGTGGGTGTTGTTCACAGACAAGAATGTGGTGTTGCTTCTTTCCTCACTTAGGATTTTTTTTTAAGATTTCATAAAAGTCTGGTTAAAAAATGAAGTAGAATCAGCCTTCATTCTTTGTTTTCTAGGAAACATTTGAGAATCCTGTCACTTATAAGTAACCATAGATAATTCTTAATTCTTTTAAGTTGTAAATGTGTCCATTTCAAGTTTTAATTTCAGTTCAGCCTTTCTTTTAATAAGTACCTCTACATGATATATAAAATACAGAAGTTAGTGATAACATGACTAAAATAATTAAAATAGGCAGATAACTGAACCTGATTTTCACAACTATGACTTCTGTTACACCTTCCTTTAAAACAAAACCACCAAAACAAACCCCAAACAACAGCAACAAAATTGTTTGAGGAGCACTTTGCATCATACTCTGAATTTCTGCTGTTACATTATGCATTGTCAAAGTTGGTAGATCCTCAGGAGTGATGGGGTGATAGCACTTTTAATTTGCTTGCTCGGGAGCTCTGGTTTTAGCATTGCCCTCACAAAAGTGACAAGGTGGAACTGCTACCTGGGAAATGGTTTAAGTGTCAACATAAGAGTCATTATCTTAAACTCCATCTGAAAATCATCAACCATTCGTAACCAAAATCATTTATTACCAGGAATTTGGGTTTCCAAAAAAGGCCCTCCAAAACAAAACACAAACTTCAGCTGTGATAAAGGAGTGTCTTAATTGGTTCTACAGTAAATTTTACAATTAGCTATTCAGAAGAGGATAAATCTTGTTTGATGGAGGACTTGTACACCAAACTGCACTGTAAGGATTTAAATTTAACGTACAACAATATACAGAAAGGATACTGCCTCCGAGCAAATCAAGAACTATGCATTTGTTGCAGTTAGTAAAATGAGGTTATATATCTTCAAATTACTGGTATGTGAATTACACAAGATATAAAGATTTGTTTTATTTAGTTTTCATGTTACATTTTAGCTGTATTTCCAGAAGAACTGGGAACGAGTGTTCCTTTAACAGATGATGAACGTAGAACACTGCTCTACAAACCTCTGGATGGAGAGTGGGGCTCCAGGACCCGAGATGAGGAGTGCGACAGAGTTATTGCAGGGATAAACCAACTCATGACTCTAGGTAAATCCTGAATAATATGAGAAACTAGGGGGTTTGTGCTGTGTTTTTCAGACTCTGCTTGTGTACTTCTGAAATTACCAAAATGAATGTGATAATCAGATTTTTATTTTACCTGGATTAGAACTTTCTCATTGCACATTTTAAATTTTTTCCTCTAGTCAGTACATCTAAACCCTAAATTTTCTTCTGTTCTCAAAGGTAACTATTGCTTTTTGGTAGATAATTGATATATCCTGGGTGTTTGGGTTCTACATGCTGAAAACAAGTACCTGTTTTTTTTACTTAGAATCATAGAGTCATAGAATGTTTTAGGCTGGAAGGGACCTCTAGAGGTCATCTTGTCCAGCCTCCCTACACAAGCAGGGACATCTCTACCTAGGTCAGGCCGCTCAGAGCCCCATCAAGCCTGAGCTTGAAGGACTCCAGGGATGGGGCCTCCACCACCTCCCTGGGCAGCCCATTCCAGTGACCTATCACCCTCATATTAAAGAACTTTTTTCTAATATCCAGTCTAAATCTCTCCTTTCCTAGCTTAAAACGAATTCCTCCTGGTCCTGTCGTTAAAAACCCTTTTGAATAGACCTTCCCCCGCCTTTACGTAGGCCCCCTTCAGATACTGGAAGGTCATTATAAAGTCCCCTCGGAGCCTTCTCTTCTCCAGGCTGAACAGCCCCAATTCTCTCAGTCTGTCTTCATACAAGAGATGCTCCATTCCCCTGATCATTTTGGTGGCCCTCCTCTGCACACGCTCCAATATGTCCACATCCTTCTTGTGCTGGGGGCTCCAGAACTGGACACAGGACTCCAGGTGAGGTCTCACCAGGGCAGAGTAGAGGGGCAGAATCACCTCTCTTGATCTGCTGGCCACAGTTCTTTTGATGCAGCCCAGGATATGATTGGCCTTCTGGCCTGCGATTGCACATTGGTGGCTCATATCCAGTTTTTCATCCACCAGCAC
>VYZX01020515.1:2986-13964 GCA_013401335.1 Brachypteracias leptosomus | reverse complement strand
CAGACAGACCCACTACAGATACAGAATGCATTAATTTAATTAAGACATAATATGAATCGAACAGAATATTGTCACAGAGTAATAGTCTCTTGATTCTACATGAAACCTAAGGCATTTAAATAAATAGTAAAGGCACATTGAAACATTTATTTTCAAAGAAGAGATGCCTGTCATTATGTGGTTGTTGTTACTTGACTATAATAATTTCTACTGCACCAATATTTCAATGTAAATTTGAAGCTTGAGCTACATCAAGAATAATTTGGTGCTTGCAAAGTAAGGAATTTAACCCTACTATTTTGCTTAGAAAGAAAACAGCGAATGTTTGTCTTGAGTGAACTCCAAGTTCTCGTTTTTCCAAAAGGCTATTTTCCATTTTTCCTTGATTTTCCCCACCCACAGAAATTACTCACTTGGGTCATTTTTATCTAATAAATGTGAGGTCATAGCCTCATCTCACTGTTTCTGAACTTACCTGACTCTGGCAGATTTATTGAAATTTTCTATGGAAGATATTATCATAATTTAATCTTTTCCCTAAATATCTCTCTTTAAACCTCAACGTTATTTTGTTATAATTTCTATCATGTTAGTTGTATTTGATTCAGATTCTTCTTTGCTGTGTCCAAATATATAGTGAGAAGATAATTGCTGATTAAAGTTTAAGTGCATAATGATAAACAGCAGGCCAACTGAACAGTTGACAGAAGGGTGTTTGGGTGGGGTTTTTTCACTTTCAAATCATTTCCCAGGACATAAAACTATCATGGAAGTGGCCTCATAAATTGCTCATGTTCCAAGATAAAATGGATTATTTTTCTGGGCCACATGTTGAGCCTTTTGGAACTCTTTTTTCAAGATGGTTAAATAGTTTCTAATTTCCAGCCTGAATTAATTCCTCACCAATGTACACTGATTTGTTTTATGCCAGTTCTATCCTTCATTGTAAATCACTCTTACTTCTTTCTCATATCTACCCTGTAAGAGAACAATCAACTCTGCCTAGCCTCATGATTTTAATGGCATTTATTCTTAATTTATATCTGGAAAATAAAGATCTCCTGTAAACTGTTTCAGGAATTATGACATTATTTTAATAGCAGTACAGAGTTCTCCAGCGTGAAGGTAGATCATATCTGTAAAACCTTTGAAAACGCCTTCCTCAAAGGAGTTTGACTCATACTGATTCTGTTATCTCTTTTGCCCCTCTTGTTTTTCTAGTATCCCATGGCTTTAATATTCCCTGCAGTCCTCTCTTGCAGGCCTTTATTTCTAACTTTTCTGTTCGGTCTGTACCTTGCAGCACTTGTGCTTCACCACATTCATGTAATATTCAGCTTCATGTAAAGAAATGGTAGGAGGATGTTACAATGAAGCAAGCACTTTTGCTTCAGCAAGTAGCCTAACTCTCATTAAAGTGAGTTTTTTTAAGAATTAAAAGAACAGTGCAATCAGACTCTGGGTGTTCTTCCTATAGGTGGAGTATGCATAAAGGAAAGTACAGCAGTGAATGAGAACAATCAGAGTGATAAATAAAGAAAGGTGATGTTATGGACCTAAATTCTGTGCAGAATTAGAGTTGTTACACAGAATGTGTTATCCTGCATCTGTTCACCTTGCAGGTGCACACTGGCTCCTACTTACTCCTTGCACAAAATTCCTTCCAGTCTGTTCTCCCAAGGAGGACTTTCAAAGGTGCTTCTAGCAGAACATCTAAAATCCTTGACCATTTTTGAAAATTCCAAACAGAGTATCTGGCAAGAAGCTTTGGAGTAGAAATCTAGAAGAGAGAGTTTCTAACAATTTCCTCTTTTACTTTTGATCATTCTTCCATACTCTAGTAGATTTGTGTAACTACTTGATACCATTATGTGAAATCATAATTTCCTTTTATGTTATTTGTTATTTTTGAAGCTTGAAGTTTTCTTTATTCTTGTCCTTTGAAAAGCATCTTATTCTTTATGGTATTATATCACTTTAAAACTCAGAATCATCCAAGAGTTATTCAATGCAGCTATCATATTCTCTGCATCCAAAAGGCCAAACAAATGACAAGTCAGTGTCTAAAATACTTAAGTTCTGATATGCAAAAATAAACATGTAGAATGCAAATGAGTGAATAATAATCTTGATAGTTTTAGTGCTCTGATGGAGAATATTATATGTGAAAGAGATACATTTTAGAAATTGAGATAAACAAAGATACTTCATCAACTTAAAATCTGAAACAATATAGTGTAATTAAAATAGTAGTTTCCTGCTCTTGCTAGAGAAAAGCAACTCCTAACACAGCATCAATTTTCTTTTCTTGCAGCTTATCAGCCAGCTGCTGAATTGATTCTTTCTGCTTCAGGTGATGCCAAGCCAGGGAATAGAGAAATGTTGCAGTACATTTGCAAGAATGTCATTCTACCTTCTCTTTTGCTTCCTCATTCCCTGTTAAATGTCCTGGGGAGCGAATTGACCATGCATTTTGAGGTATGCCAACACATTCTCAGAGAAATATAGTTTTGGCTAGGTTCACTACAGGTGTGCAGAAATAACCTCAAGGAACTCTTTGAGAAATATGGATTAGGTTCACTGGCAAAAAGGCAGAGCAAGTCAGTTATCATCAACAGATTTAAGCTAGTCTACTTTGCTGAGGTGATAGATATCTCTACCACACATCCCTTCTCTCCAAGAATGCTCTGTTACCTTTTGTAATCATCAATTTTGTGCCTAAAATATTGTCAGAAAGGCTTTGGTTATAACTTAAGTCTCCCTGTGTGTGATGAAACATGAAGTAAATAATATAGGCAAAATGAAGTTAAGACTAAAATGTGAAATGTTATTCTCTTCCTTTCCCCATGCATGCATAGATTAAAAAAGTCCAAAGATTTGTGATTTAATGTCAGTTGCTTCAAGCATTTGTGTTATTCAATTAAATACATTGAGCAATAAAAAATGTATGGCATACACATGGCATATACAATAAAAGTAGCTAAATAGGCTAATTGGAAACTTAGCTGTTACAATGACAAATGGCTCCATCTCTTGCTTTTAATTCATATATCATTATATATCAATAGGGACTAATTTGTAAAATGCCTCACAGGCTTTGATTGACACTAGCTGACTGGCTAGTCATAGCTGCCTTAATGATAGACATTTGCAATAGTCTCAAGGGTAAAAAGATCAGTGTTATTCAACTTCTGATATAGCTCACTTGCATGTTTCAGTCTCTGAAGAATAATAAGTTGCAACCATGGAACTTAACGTAGATTACCATTCTCTTCCCAACTCACATGTCATTGGAAGGATTCACTTTTGTCAGAAATATTTAACCTCATTATAATTAAAGGCATTATCTTCAAACACGGGTTCTTCAATTAATGGTTTTTGGTTTGTCAATGTAATTATTGCAATTGGTTTACTATGCAAATTCTGACTTTCTGAATTCATCTCATACAGAGATTGTTAAGCCAGCATTATACTGACTGTGCCAAGCTGTTATTTTCTTAAAAAAAAAAAAAAGAAAAAAGAATTATCACAAAATTATCCACAGAGGACTGTGCTGAGATCATGTCTGACAGACAAGAGTGTGGGACTAAAAATTACTGCACTTTACTTGGTGGATAAAAAACCCTAAAAGGATAGGATATTCCTACCATCATAGCCAATTTCTTTACTGAAAGAACTGAGATCCACGCCCTAGGATCCTGCACCCAAGATCTTAGGGGTTCCATCCTAACACACAATACTTTCACAGCCAGTTGTAAGAAATGCCCTGAACATGGCATGCCAGAAGGAGACAACTAAGTGCAACTGCCTATTTCACCCTAATACCACCACTCTTTCCTTCACAATTCTTTTAATCTTCTTTCTCTTTTTCTGACTTTTTTTTTTTTCTCTTATGTATAAAAAAGAGCCTAGTTTTGACAGCTGCAACTTAATATCATAGAGGTTCCTAAAAAAATGTTCTGAAATAATCTGTTGCTGGTAGAGATTTTCCCAATCTCACACAGAGATTAGCTATCTGTTGAACAATACTTCAATACTATTCTGGCTGACAAAAGTAACCTCTGCAGGCAACACAGCTGTGAGCAGAAAAGGACATGTGTCTCTGGTGGAGTGACCAGACATCATGGATTAGCTAAGGCACCCGTTCAGCTCTCTCTGCATCCAAATGTGTTAGTGATTTTGAAGAACCTTCATATTTTAGAAGGTTCACATTATCTTTCTGAAGAGCAGATTAGAACAGCATAAGCTCTGCCCAGACTACAGAATCCTCTTCTCATTATGGGCAAAAAAATGTACCCATTCTCAAAGACCCTAAAAAAAACAGCTAGGGAAGAGAAGCCCCAACCCAGGCCTTGAGTCTTGCACTGGGTCACGCATGCCCAAAGGAGGAATGTGCCCTCTTCAGGTTAGCCAAAAGGAAAGTAAGGCCTTCATCATAGTTAGAAAGTTGTTAAACTCTAGTTAATAATTCAGAAGCGAAGCTCAGAAGCAGAAGCTGCATTTTTCTTTTTTTTTTGCTGCTCTTTTTATCTTCTTTTTGTCTGTGTTTATCTTCTTTTGTTCTGAAGGACACAGACTGCAACAACAGCATCTATCTAAACCACTTTGGTTTTTTTTCTCTATCCCAAATGTACAGCTATTACCATCTTGTAGTGGGTCTGTCTGAGCTGATTTTCCCCATACAGCCTTCATGCTGCAGTACTGGAAGCCAGAAGGTGTTGATAACACACAGCCTTGTTTTGACGGGGTGTGTGTGGGGGGGGGCAAGATTTGGGAGGGGATACAACCCGGACAGCCGACCCGAGCTGACCAATAGGATATTCCATACCATATGACGTCAGCTCAACTATAAAGGGAGGAGGACGGGGGGATCCTGGGAAGACGTTTGTCCTCCGAGCAACCGGTACGCGTTCTGGAGCCCTGCTTCCCGGGACAGGCCCGACACCGCCTGCGGATGGGAAGTAGAGAGTAACGGCTTTGTTGCTTTTGCTTCGCGCGCGCGTGACCTTGCTTTCTCTGCTGTTTATTAAAACTGCTTCTTATCATAACCCACGGGTTCTTCTTTTCCATCTTACTCTCTCCCTGCTTGCCTTGCTGACGAAGGGTTGGGTTGTGGGGGGGGGAGTGATAGAGGGACTAGGGGTGGGCACCGGGCACCCAGCCAGGGTAAACCCACCACACATCTAAAAGCTGTGATATAAGAAGTCTATTTCTAAAAGCTTTAGAGCAAAAGCAGAGAGTAATAGAAAAAAATGCTGTTTAAAATTAGCCCCTTCCAGTTCCTAATATGTCATAAAGTTTAACTGTTTTCTCTTTTCATTTCTGTATCTTTAATAAAAGTTTAAAAGATTTTGGATAACGTTTATTGTCATGGTACTCAAATTCTGAACTTTACTTAGCTGTTCATGGCATTAGAAAGTAACAAGAGTATGAGGATCACTTTGTAAAGTCCAGCTAACCTATTCCATCTGAATTAATGCAGCACTACTATATTTTTCTAGATTTTCTATTAACACCTGTCATTGTACTATCAAAGCTCCTAAATAGTCTTTTTAGAAACAGAATGCCATTAAATGACTTTAATAACATGCTGGATATAAATTAACCCTATAAAATGGGTATTTTAAGGTTTTCAAATTCTAGTGCCCTCTCTGGTCTTAGAATCCTGTCGATATATGTCTTCCCCTATCTTTCCTTGTAAGATTTAAAACTAATTCCTCTCTTAAAAAAATGTATTGATTTCAATCCCTCTGCATCTCTTTGTCCACCATAGAAGAAAGGATTTAGCTTCTTAGCTAGGTGCACACATACCTTGTTCCTACATCAACCTTTTACCTCCAGAACTGATTTTCAGAAAGTAAAATGCTGATTTTAGGGAGTTTTCATTATTCGAAGGCATGTACCTAACATAAATCAAACTCAGTTATTCTCAGAAAGATTAACCACCAGAAGAATGTATAAAGAAGGATATACTCTGAAAAGCATGGAACTGTTTCCTTTAAAAAATATTATTTGTGGATCAGTTAACTGTTCACTGTTTTGAGGGAGGTGGGTCATGGTGTATTTGTGGCCAAGAAGGCCAATGGTGTCCTGGGCTGCATTAAGAAGAGTGTGACCAGCAGGTCAAGGGAGGATCTTCTCCCCCTCTACTTTGCTCTGGTGAGACCACATCTGGAGTATTGTGTCCAGTTCTGGGCACCCCAGTTCAGGAGAGACAGGGAACTACTGGAGAGAGTCCAACAGAGGGCTACAAAGATGATTAGGAGACTGGAACGTCTCTTATGAGCTGAGGGATCTGGGGCTGTTTATCGTGGAGAAGAGAAGGCTGAGAGAAGATCTTATCAATGTTTATAAATTTCTGAAGGCTGGATGTCAAGAGGATGGGTCTAGTCTCTATTCAGTGCTACCCAGTGATAGGATGAGGGGCAATGGGCACAAACCGGAACACAGAAAGTTCCACCTCAACATCAGGAAAAACTTCTTTATTTTGAGGGTGGCAGAGAGGTTGTGGAGGCTCCTTCTCTGGAGACTTTCAAAACCCACCTGAACTCATTCCTGTGTAACCTACTTTAGCAGGGGGATTGGACTAGATGATCTTCAGAGGTCCCTTCCAACCCCTAACATTCTGTGATTCTGTGATTTGGTCTCAAAAAGTTAAATTCTAGTGAGAAATATTCATTTTTGAACATGACCTCCAGCAGCTGCTCACAGCAGAACAACAATGGCTCCAGGACAAGTTCTTGCCCAGCTGGTCTTGAGGGAATGAAAGTCCCCAAATGGGGAATGATGTAATTGATGCAATACCTGTATATTTGTGATGGCTTTTAAAATGAGAAAGAAAAGGTCTGGTCATTTTGTCTGCAGTTAGATTAATATTAAAGTATGTGGTACAAAATGGCATGTTACAAATGGCACAAAACCCGAAAACTTCCAATATTATCCCTGGACTGGGATATTCCAGTGTGGGCTTTAGGAAATCCCAGTAAAGACTGGGATTTAAAATCAATCTTTACCTCATACATCCTAAGAGAGTCTTTCAGTCATTGCACTTCTGGGAAAGAGATGTCAACCACAACCATGTTTTACAAACCAGCCCTTTTATTTTCTTGTATTCTATATAAATTAACAAAGTCATATCTATTACTCTGCTGTTAATGATGAACATAACTAATGATAAATATTTATTATTATTGTACCTCGAGTTAATTTCTTTTTTTGTATTTAATGAAATTTAATTTTAATTTCTTGCATTCATTTTCTGCACAGCTGAAGTGGAAAAAACCTCATATTTCCCAAACTCTATGTTGCCGTCCCAGCCTCCCCTTTGCCATCCTAACAATGCAACCCAGTAAGCATGTAGAAAGGAAGATATTGACAGGAATGTAATCATTAAGAGAGCAATCAGATTTAAAATAGTATCCTCTAATTTAATACCATCAGTCTTTCTGGAGTTCCATTTATGGGAACAGATTTTGAAGAACGAAGCTTCAAAGCATCAACTCAAAAAATGCTCATTTTGCAAAGTAACCAGCAGTAAACATGCATTCATTCATCATGCAAGTATTTGCAGAAGTAAAGTGGCTCTTTTGAGGGCAATGAGAAGGCTTGAGGAGAATATCTTGGCAAAAGCTATCAACACTCCCTGAACTCTCTTAAGTGCTAGAATAACATAAAACTTCAAAGTTTGCCAAAAATGTGCGTGAAAGAAGGAACACTACTCAGAGATAGAAAGCATTAATAAAATGGATGTATACATTTAGTCATCTGAAGATTAGTTATTCTTAAGGTTCTCAGGAGATGTAGCAGGAAAAGCCTTATGTATCCAAACTTTAGCTCTTAGATACGTCAAGACTTGAAACTCGAAGAAGCGTTGCAGCAAAATCTAAAAGGTTTTCTCAATGCCAGTTAAATTAGTATGCTGGGCCATAATGTATCTAAACACATCATTCTTCCCTGTCCTCATAGGAAAATGGGCACCACATTCCTTTATAACCTCATGCCTACAGAATCACTGGAGGAAATGCAGGCAGGATTACTTGGTGATTATTCCTTGGGAAAAAGAAAGGGTTAGGAGAAAGGGAAGTGCTTGGAAATAAAGGGAAAGAAGTTGTTTTTATAAGAGTAATGGTAGGAGGCTGTAGACATTTGGGAAGAAGGTATGAGAGTAGCTTTTTGCACTGCAGAACAATCTACTGCTCTACAGGGATTCCGAAACACTGGACATAGCCATAGCTAACCTCAGGCAGCAGCAACATCAGTAGGTAAATCCACTCAAGACTGGCCATTCCATTGTAAAAAAAAACTAAAGAGAATTAAATATGCACTGCAAATAACCTGATAATGCTGAGACTCCTTGTGACAATCAGTTTGCATAGTAGAAATAAGAGTATGTAAGTAAAGATAGGAGTATGTTCTCAGCAGCTTATGAAAGTGAAACACAGAAGGCAACATGGAGGGTGTATGGACTGAGAACTAAAGGCTAAGTCCAAACCAAGAGCTGAAGAACAGAAAGAGTAAAGGTATGTTTTCATATGCTTCCATATCTTCATTGTAGCTGATCCAAAAAAAGTTTCATTAGACGTTGAAACAGTTGTATTACTTCTTCATGCAGCCCACTGCTCTTCCCAGCCCCATGGGTGGTTGAACCCAGGAAGCAAATTTGACATAGAGAAAAACCAAACCAATGGCTTTGTTTCATGCTGCTCTGTCAACATGCAAGATCAAATCTTAACCCTATGGGGAAAAAGAAAATAAAAGGAAAAAAATAAAATTAAATACTTGAATACATATCTGAAACTCAACTAAACATACTCTACTCCACCTGAAGATCATAGCCTTCACACACAATCACATTTCATTTTACTTTTGTAAATTTGAGGAGTACATTTCCTGGCAGAAAACAGGGATTAGAAAGAAGTATCACTTCAGCAAGAAAAATCAGGCTGTATGAATTAATGCTATGCCAATGAACTAGTGTTAGCAGTTTGCACAGACTAATGATGTGTAATATAACAGACTCCATAGAACTTATGTGTAAATGTTTTCTTTAATGGACACTGTATGACAACATATAAGGGTGCAAGTGTCTAGGTATTACTCTGCTCTTATTGTATTTTGTGTGAGTTTCAGGGAAGAAGTAGAACAGAATTCTAGTCACGTAAAGAAATAAAAGAGAACTATTTCTAATCCATACTTCACTACTTTCCATCAGCAGACAGATGTTCAGCCATCTCCAGGAAAGCAAGGTTCTATCATGTGTAGTGGTTACTTGGGAAAACAAACTTCATCGCTTCAAACATTCTCCCTTCCTTCTATTTCCCCCATCTTTATATGCTGAGCATTATGTCATATAGTATGGAATATCCTTTTGGTCAGTTGGGGTCAGATATCCCAGCTGTGCCCCCTCACAACTTTTTGTGCACCTTCAGCCTACTTGCTGGCAAGGCAGCATGAGAAGTAGAAAAGTCTTTCACTCTGTGTTAAGCACTGCTCAGCAGTAACTAAAACATCTCTAGGTTATCAGTATTGTTTTCTTCACAAATCCAAAACAGAGGACCATACAACCTACTATGAAGAAAATTAACTCTATCCCAGGCAAACAGGGTATAATTATAGAAATGGAATTGAGAAGATATGTGAACTGTTATATACATGTTTTTGGGAATAAGAAACATGAAAACTTCGCAAGCAAGCTAACCTAAAAATTCAATGAATGTTTCTCTCCAGAAAAACAACTCTTGCTTGGAGCCTTCATTTTGAAAGGTAGGGAAAATTACTTGCTGCGATTATAAGGAAAGCCAGAGAGTGCAATTGTATAGTTCAAAAGAGAATGAAATCATCTCGGAATTTATAGTTAAAAGTCTTCTTTCTGAAATGATCCATGCAACTGGAATTCTCAACCATCTTTAATAAAAAGTATGTCACTGAGATCATACATATACACACACAAAATTGGTAATTTGCAGTTTTGGTCGAAGTATTTGGAAAAGTTAAGGTAAGAGAGTGATGGAAAATAAATGAATCCACTGAATATTCTGATTTTTAGAAAAGGTGTGCATGGATCCCAGTAATATTAATGAAACCTACAAGTATTAATCACTTTTGATTATTAGAACATTTTTAAATCTGTAGGATGGATTTAGGAATTTATCAATGGATATCGATGTGTCATCTCTGCTTAAATCAGTCAGTACAAATAGTTTTCTAAAATTTGCATTAAAGATAGCTAACATGTGACACTATAGTTTGAAAAGTTAGCCTTAAATCTATTAGAAGAGCTCAGTAAAATTACACAGCAAATATTTTTAATACTTTATGGGTTTAGCAATATTCAAGTATTCATTTTTACCTTGGAGTTACTGTAACAGCAGCCTTCTGTAATACTTGTGTCTGGGTATTCAGGTATTAATGTCACAAATGATAGAAGTGGCTTGATGTAGCAATCTTATAGGGACAAAAGTCTCACCAGAGTGCAAAAACTACTTGCAAAGACAGGTTTCTCAGAAAAATATATTTTCTCTAGGGTTATTGCCAGAATTGCCATGGTGTACTTTCACAAGCACAGAAGAATAGTACAATTGCTTAAATAAGAAAGTATGCAGTCTTAAGCCTACAGTGTTTTCCAGGTCTGGAACATTTCCAATTAGGAGCCAATGAATATAGGTTTCCATGGTGATTAGCGAAAATGTGGAATGAACTTCATTTCATGATAATTGCTACATATTTGCAACTGAAATGCATCTTTCAGTTTCAGCCTAAGATTTTCAGGCCCTAATCACAGCTCTGGATCTGAATCTACTGATGAAACCTGTAATAAAAAGCAGGGCTATCCAGCATTTGTTTTGAAGGCAGGAGGGCTTATAGGAAGCTGAATGTGACTTTTAAAATGCATTTCATTCTTTTGGCTTTTGTTTGGTTGTTTGTATAATCTTTCAAGAAGCAGTAACATATTCTACTTTAAAAAAAAAAAAAAAAAAAA